>CAUYLG010027424.1:0-49470 GCA_963573385.1 Cacajao melanocephalus | reverse complement strand
CAGGCTGGAGTGCAGTGGCGCGACCTCGGCTCACTGCAACCTCCGCCTCCTGGGTTCAAACAATTCTCCTGCCTCAGCCTCCCAAGTAGCTGGGACTACATGCGTGCACCATTACTCCCAGCTACCCAGCTATTTTTTTTTGTGTGTGTGTGTATTTTTAGTAGAGACGGGGTTTCACCATGTTGGCCAGGATGGTCTCGATCTCTTGACCTCGTGATCTGCCCGCCTCGGCCTCCCAAAGTGCTGCAATCTTCTTTTAACGTATATTGTTTTGTATAGATGTAAATAATTACTGCATTTTGAGCTGTCAAACAAAAGAATGCCTGAAAATAAGTTGTTAACTTTAGAAAAACTATTGATGTGTTTAATGATAAAAAAAATGCCTACTAACATGTGAGAGGAGATAAGAGCTTTATTATCTGAAGTTAGTAAGGTAGAACTAAAAAAGAGATAATTTAAGATAGAGTTTTGGAGAAGCATTTATTCTGATATGTGTAAATATATATCATTCATTTTACTACTACACGCTATCTCTTTTTGTGAACAAACCTCAGTGGTGACTTTCTTGGTCCCTTCTGGTTGCAGTGACAACCTACCATAAAATGGGCAGCTTATAAACATCAGAAATTTATTTCTCATAGTTCTGAAGCCTGGAAACTCCATGATCAAGGCAAGCAGAGTCAGTATATGGTGAGGCCCATTTTCTGGTACAGAGATGGCTCCTCCTCCTTGTGACCTCACATGGTAGTGGGAGTTAGCTAATGTTCTGGGGTTACTTTTATGAGTCCTAATCCGCATCATCACCTAATTATCTCCTAGACTCATTCTTGTAATATTATTTTGGGGGTTAGGATTCCAACATACAGATTTTTTAGGAACATAAATATTCAGACAATTAATATTTGTAAATATTCAGCATTTTGCATCTGGCCTTTCAAAATTCATGTCCTTCTTGCAGGCAAAATGCATTTATTTTATCCAATAGCCTTGAAAATCTTAACTGGTTCCACCATCAATTTAAAATCTAAGTCCAGTGTCTCATCTAAATATCATCTAAATAAGATATAGATAAGGCTCAAGGTACCATTCATCTTGAAGCACATTGCTCTCCAACTATGCATCTGTGAAATCAAACATGTTATGTACTTCCAACATACATTGGATACACACTCCCCTTTCAAAAGTAAAGAAACAGGAGAGAAGAAAGGAGTGTCATGTTTTGGGTTATTTTATGATTGATTATTTTAGTATGTTATTCAACAATCCTGTGGAATGAAAATACTAAGACAGTTAAAAATAGTTATTAAAATCAGATGTTTGACATAGAGGCCTTTACAGTTTGTAAATAATTCAAAATTAAATAATATGCCCTGCCTCTAGGTGCTGCTTAGTATGTCATTTAATTCCAGTATAAAATAACCTCTACAAAGACCAGGAAGTAAAATGAAAGAAAAGGAAATGTTCCCATATAATTATGAAAAATCTTTTAATTAAACTGTTGTGGAGAGTTCAAACATTATTTAGAAAATTACACAATATAACTTTTTCTTTCTTTGTGATTCTTTAAAGTGACCAGTGCCAATTACTGGACTATTTGTTTAATCAGTTAGCTGGAACTAGTACTTGCTTGAAATCTCTATGTCAAATAAAATTAAGGAGGCAGAGTTTAAAAGAAATAGCAGATACAAATTTAGAACTTAAACAAAAATGTAAAGGAAAGAAAAGAAAAAGGTTTCATGCTTATCCACTTAATATCTGTGGAAGGCAGTAGAGTAACCACATGAGTTTTAAGAGTGCTATGTAAATTATTAAGTAAATATCTTGTTAATTGAAAGGATTTAAAAAGCAAATGGCAATGAAACAGCAATCACCTCTACAGAATTCACTCTTCAGCAGCATTGTCTCTTCAAATGATTTCGACTTTTGCTTCCTAACAATTTATCCTTCAGTCATAGTCATGAGGGTGCCGTTTCCAGAGACTCAGACATTTTGTAATCACTTCTGTGTTAAATGAGTTTACATCAGTTTTATTCATAATTATGCTAATAATAATGGCCCATTCTTTGAGTTGGGTTTCTGAACAAACAGGTGATGAACTATCGCGTATTTTACATTTAATGGTGAAAAAACTCTAAAAACCAAAGAATGAACACCTAACCAAACACACATTGAGATTGAACACTCATGAATTGAGAAGTGTAATCTACCCTTTTAGCAACTGCACATGATACAGATAAAATCACATAACATTTTGATACTGGTATGTGAAAAAAAAAGGGTGGACAGCAGACTGATTGCTGAGATTCCTTGCGATTCTAAAACTGTATGGCTTTATAAACAACAACCTTCCACAAGGTGACCAATTGGGTTTACAGGTATATTGATAATGACAAAGTAATCCAAGTGAGTCAGGTGGGGAGGGGGGTATGATCTCTTCTACAAGGATGGTCTGGGAGGCACACAGCAATGGAGTATGGATATATAATCCTAAAGAGGAACAAATGAAGTGTTAGAAACCGTTGTGTGATTATTCCTTTGTCACATCTTCCATTAATTAGTGGTCAGATATTTCTATTTCTTTTGTTGTGTTTTTATCCTAAGATCTAAGATATATTAAATGGTATTTCCTTAGAGCTTTTTAAAAAATATTATAACTTTTACATTTGCTCTTAGAGTCATTTAGGATTTATGTTGGCATTCATAGGCTGCAGGGAGCCAATTCTTTTTCAAATAGTCAACTAATTTTATCAGCAAATTTTACTAATTTTCAGCAAACTATAAATCAGAAATTATAATTTCCGTAATGTAAATGGGTAGCAGCTGTTTCTTTTTTAATATAGGAAAGTGTTGTAAGTATTGAAAAAGATGTAACCGAAGATTGCTAGTTGCTAACAATTCCACAAATGACGTTTCTTTTTCACAATTGCCCCATACACAAAATTGGAGACATTACTTCAGAAAGAATGTTGAGTTAACTAATTCCAATGAAAATCAAAGTGAAAATTAAGGTAGACAGACTTTTAAGGTAAAATCTCTAAAAATTATATATTTTGTCTGCTATTGCTTACAGAAATTGACTTTTTGAGCTCCACTGAACCTCTTCTGCACTCTACCTTCTCTCTCATACCTCATGTGCCAGTCTTTCTAGCTAGACTCCTTGTCAATTATTGCAAAATAGAACTTACTAAGCCTTGTCAATCAAGTACACACTTTAATCTAAATGAGCTTGTTGATCTTTTCCCAAGTTTCAGTGCATTGTGGAAAAGAGCCTGTGTGTATATTTGAGAACATACAGAATGTTTTAGGGAATTTTGTGTGACACTGAAGACTGACAATTAGGGTTTTTGGATCACCTATGCCAGTAAGAACCCTGGAAGAAATAATTTACCTCTTTGAAAACTAATTTTTTGCATTTATACAATTACTAATTTGGATTTCATTAACTAGTTAGTTTTGAGCTTTAAGCTTTTACAGAAGCAGCTTAGAATTGAGAAAACACAACAGTATCCTATAAATATTAGCTTACATTTACGTTTGGTTACAAATTGATTAACAAACATATGCTTAACGCCTACTTCAGACTTTAGCCCGTTCCTGCTTTCAGTCTTATTTTTTTCTTTAAACTTGCACATTTTGTTGAAAGTTTGCTTTCGATTCTTAAATTATTGATCTCAGTGTAAGTATTCTAGGAGATATTACAATTTTGTGGTTTTCAATTTGGGGTAATTTTTCTCCCTTGCCTCCAGATAGTATTTGGGAATATGTGGAGACATGTTTTTGTCTGCCATGATCAGGGCAAAAGCAGGAGGATGCATTGCTACTGGCATTGTGTAGACAGAGGCTGGGGCCGCTGCTAAACCTCCTACAATGCGCAAGATTCACCTCCCCAGCAAAGAATTGTTTAGCCCTAAATATCAAGAATGCCACTCTTGATGAATTCTGAAATAAACTCATTTTGAATACAACTTGAAGTACTTTCAGGGGCTGGATTTACCACCATTCCTTTTTATAATAACGGATGCAAATTTTTGACTAAAGAAATGTGTGTTTTCAAAAGATGAGGTGTTGAATTCAATGGTATTATAACAATGAGAGATTTCTGCTTTTCTAAAATTAATTCTTGCTTAAATGTCCTTGAATCTTAAAAAAAAAAGATATATTGATAAAATAACTGTTAGAGGAAAAATAGTGTGTGCACTCTGAGGACCAGTATAATTTATGGTCATGCCACAGAGTGAACTTAGCTGACATATAAATTGATAAATACAAGACTTTGGCCTTAGTCCAGTGGTCTAATAGAAATATGAATATGATACTCCTGCTTATCTGGAATCAATGAAAGCATCTGAGTGCCTGAGAATGTTTATTCTGGAGACTAAGTTTTATTTTGCTCCACATCCAAGTACTCACAGAAAGAGAACAGTTGATTGTAGGCTGTTTTTTTAAAATACAGAAAGCATGAGGTATGTGCACATTTTGAAAAATATAATTGCAATCTAGTAATAGCCTTTTCTTTGTATGAGCTTCAATGCTGTCATTTATTTCTACCATTCATTTTCTATAAATTTTATGCCTTCATTCCTTTTTTTTACCTTTTAACCTAAACCTACCCCCATGTATAGAACCTATATTCAGTTTTCTTTCCTACAGTGTAAAAAATCTTGAAAAATTACAGTATTACCCATAATCCAAATTTGTTGCTTAAAAAACAAATTCTTGCTTCTTGTCAGACTTGGGAAACACAAAAATTATTCAGGTAGTTCCTCAATTAATGAACATTTAAATATTACTTTGTCTTTGCAACAGAAAAATGAGAAAATGGAAATTTTGTTTGTTTACCAAGGCTAGATACCTCTCCCTAAAAATTATTTCACGTAGACCCTCCTGTTTCTTTTTTTTTTTTTTTTTTTTAACTTGCAGAAAGAACTAAATTCATGTAATGGAATGGCATGTTACATTTTCTTGAAAGAACATAAAGAAAATAATTACGGTCAACATTTCACAGAAATAATATGGCTGTAATTTATATCATGTGGGGTAATTAAAACACAAAATATGCTTGTAATTTATATCATGTGTGTGGGGTAATTAAAACACAAAACACCTTGGCAATGAGAAGGGATAAATGTAAAACACTATGGTTAAGCTCATGACTTCTAATTGCCAAAGAATTTGGGAAATGAACACCTACTAAGATTGAACACAATAAGGGCCTCCTCATGCCTCAAAGAAGAATTTCCAAAATATGTGGTGTGCTCAGCTTTGGTCACTTTGTGAAATTGCGTATATGATTTAATTTATATGAAGAGGGCCAGTCTAATAAGTAAGCATGGCAGTGAGAATCCAATGGAACCTAGAAATTAAGTGAAGGTTAGAGAGCTCTGTTGATATTATTTGGGAATTATATTCACCAAATTTTGCTCTCTCAGGTTTCAGAGAGCAAAAACCATCCATGAAAGATATAGGAGTTTCTAGGGAAGCTCAATAGTCTTAGAACTGAAGTTATTATCCACTTATTATCTGTTTATTCCATTTGTTCCATACCTACAATATGCTCAGCACTGTTCTGTGCGATGTGGCTCCCAAAGGAACAATCAAAACTAATTTCCTGTACTTGTGTAGAACGTATTTCAATGACAGATGATTTACAGTTAAATACTTTTTAAAAATAACATCACATTGTGATAACATAAATAAAATAAACAAGATAAAGTGAACAAGAATATCTTTGAAGGTCAGTTTTTAGTGCCAAAGAGGTGATATTTGAGACTTGAGAAATGTGTACAGAAACATAAAATATTTAATATATGGGAAAAGTGAAATCTCAAAAGAGGTTTCCATGCAAGAGGAACAGCAAGTGTAAAAATTCTGATGCAGAAAGCAGCTTGTTGTATTGGTAAAAATGCATGGAGGCTATTGTGCCGGAAGAGAATCAATCAAGAGGAATCAGTGAGAAAGGCATTTAGAGAAATAGGCAGGAACAATGTTATCATGGATTGTGGGTAACGTGGACAAGTTGAGAAGAAGGCATGGTTGAGAGTAGATGTTTACATGTTGGGGAGGTGGCCACATCACCAGAGACACCAGATTATGTAGATACTCCCCGTGCTTGACTCCTGCAGCTGAAGGTGGCACAATGGGTAAAACCAGAGCCTAGGCCGGGCGCGGTGGCTCACGCCTGTAATCCCAGCACTTTAGGAGGCCAAGGCTGGCCGATCACGAGGTCAAGAGATCAAGACCATCCTAGCAAACATGGTAAAACCCCGTCTCTACTAAAATACAAAACAAAAGAGCAGGCATGGTTGTGCGCACCTGTAATTCCAGCTACTCAGGAGGCTGAGGCAGGAGAATCGATTGAACCTGGGAGGCGGAGGCTGCAGTGAGCTGAGATCGTGCCACTGCACTCCAGCCTGGGCTACACAGCAAGACTCCCTCTCCAAAAAAAATGCACATTGTCATCTGCTACTGCTTTGACCAATAGGAGCGCAGTGGGGAACGACGCAAAAAATAAGCCATGCCACCGTGGATTTTCACAGAATAATTAGATGGCAAAAGGAAGAAGTAAAGGCGAGATAAACATGAGTCTTGTACTGTGCCCCAGTTTACATGGGTACATAGAAAATACCCCCAAATATCAAATTTTTATCTAATTGGCAAAGATAATAATTACAGGCATGAAGACGCTAATAACTGTGACTGGTTCTATGTTTACTTAGTCAGGAAACCAAAACTAAATTCTAACTTCGTCAAATGGTGACCCCAACAATGAGAAGTTGTAAAAGGCAGTGAGAGAGAGAAAAAAAAATGGAGAGATTCCTCCCTGACCCATTTTCTTGGCCTCTGCAATGTCATGCTAGTCATTTCCTCAAATACTTAATTTATCAGCCTGCCATTATTTAATATGCACATCATCAATTACACGGAGATCTACACCCAATTAGTGTTTCCCAAATTCTGTAACATTGGATCAGGAGGTAGCATGGATGACACTGAAAGGCTGCAAGCTCTGGAGATATGTTTCTATGTATGGTTTTAGAAGTGATTAAGGGATATATTGCATGATGCATAACGCCAGATTCTATTATTCAAGCATGACTTTATCCATACTTGTTTGCATTTTTCTACTCCGTAAATGTTCACTGCAAGAATATAGCCTATCCTTAGAACGTACCGAGTTTTTCCTATCAATCAATAGAGAGTAATTATTTTTTAACATTTTGGACCCACTATGATGGTGTTATAGATATGTAACGACACTGACCATGCAGTAGAACGACATAGTACCTTTATCAAAATTATTATCAGACTATGTTCTTTATCTGTCTGCTTTGACTTTAGTTATACTGTCCTGAAATGCATATTTTTAACTCACAAAATGAACCGTTAGCTTTGATGTTTGGATATCTCTCTAGGTAATTCTTCAGATTCAAAGTTGAATTTGTCCTTTTCCCATTCAAAATTTATTTATTGAGTAAATAAATAGAACATAGAATACTGAATAAATACATAGAAACATAGAAGGTGTTTTTAGTGGAGTAAGGGAGTAATAAATACCTAGTTCAAAAAAAATTACTGAAAATATTTCATCTGTATCACAGAATGTATGTTCATGAGAAACTAATTCTTTAGTGACCAATAATTCATGTGCCCCGAAGTTTATTTAACGTTTGAGACAATTGCTACAGTGTCCTATGTAGCAACACTGTCCCCATTTGTACTTCCTGAGACTCCTCTACAGCTGCCCCAAATACTTCGAAGGACATTCTTTCATGTTTATGGTAAATGAAAGCTGTCATTTCCTTTTTTTTTTTTCCTGCAAAGAGGATGCTTGCAAGCCAAACACTAGAGAGAAAAATACAGTGAAAATAATGAATGAAAATTTGAAAACTATTACACAGGAAAGAAAGAGAATGCATAGAAAATAAAGATGATTTAATCTTCCTTTCTTTCTAGGAAGGCTGTAAAACTGTGAAAATGAGCCTTATCTAACCACGTGTTATTTATACTTGCTCATAGATATGTTAACAGCAGAAAATGCAAATGCATTGTTTTTCCTGAGTTTTTTAAAGGGATTTTTATTCACCACAACTACAGTTGGATGAAACATGAAATAGCTACAGGCATTGCTGATACCTTCGACACTCTCCACGTATTCTCTATGGCTGATTAAACTGCAGTTATCCATTTTTTTTCTTTTAAGAAAGAGATACTATCAGTAGGAATGGAATGAAAATCATTATATGGCATTCTTTAACATTTTTTTCTATATGGAAGTACTCTAGATTTAGTCTAGATAATGACAATGACACTCAAATCAGTTACTAGTAGTTTG
Source organism: Cacajao melanocephalus (assembly GCA_963573385.1). NCBI lineage: Eukaryota > Metazoa > Chordata > Mammalia > Primates > Pitheciidae > Cacajao > Cacajao melanocephalus. The sequence goes on along the minus strand of CAUYLG010027424.1, from coordinate 41,138 downwards.
TTTCTGAAGCAGCTGATGTGGATTACATCTCTCGGTGAGTTGTGTCCTTATGTGTTGCAAGTAGCATAGTGTGCGATCTTGGTAAGAAATCTAATCATCTTTAAAATAATTGAAAGTACAATAGTAATATTTCATCAGGGGTTCTGATTACCACAAACATTTTATGATGGATCGAAAAACTACCTTACATTTCAAAAGTCCCATTTATATCTATTAATCTTACTGTATTGTTTAAATAGGAGCACACCGGTAAATGTGAACAAAAGAAACGAATAACTTTTCAAAAAATTATTTTTTGCTGTAAGATGTGTATAAACCTGAGAGCTGTACATTTCATTGGTTGATCTCTGACTTTCTAATGGCCAGTGTGTTTGTGTAGCTTTTATCCCCAATAATAAAGAAATAAAAAAAGCATTAAATAATTTATACCATTAACACATTGATCAATTACCGAGGTTTCTCAATTGTATAAGCTCCATTATTTTGTGATATTAAGTGAGTAAACTTTTTAATTCAATTGTGCTATCAGTTGAAATACATTTTCTATATTCACAGTCATAAAAATGCAAAAAAAGTATATCTGTGAGATAAGGTGATAAGCAATAAAGTTTTCACCAAAAAAAAACTGTAAACCTTTATGAAATTTCCTTTTTGGGATATCGAACTGCAATCGAAACCACACTGATTATGGCATTTATTGTAGTTCAGGGAACTGTTCCTACTTCCAATGGGCCACCAAGACACTTTGTCCCTTCACAGATATATGATCATAAGCATCTGATACCTTTCTCTATAAAGTACAATATTTAATTCTTATTAAAATAATAAGATATATATAATATTTACTTCTTATTAATTTGATATTGTATTAGGTATCTATTAATGTATAACATACTATCACAAAATTTAGCTGTTGAAAACAACATACATCCATTATCTCAGAAGTTCTGCAGGTCAGGAATGCAGGCAGGCTTAGCTGGATCCACTGCTTTAAGGTTTCTTGCAGGTTGCAATTAAGTCATCTGAGGGGTTGCTCGGTGGATGGTTGTTGGCAGGTTCCAGTTTCTTATGAGTTGTTGGACTGAGGTTTTCAGTTTCTCAATGGCTATTGGCCTTCAGCCACAGTCAGTTCTTGGTCCCATGATCCTCCTCAACATGGCGGTGTATACATCAAGGCATGCACTCTGAGAAGGTAATAGAGAGTCTTCTAGCAAGATGTAGGTTACCATCTTTTGTAACGGAATCATGGGAATATACCTCTTCACCTTTGCTGTATTCTATTGATTAGTAGCAAGTCACTAGATCAGTGCACATGCAAGAAGATGTGATCACATAGGGTTTGCATACCAGGAGGAAGGTACCACTGCTGGGGGACCCTCTTAAAAGATCATTGTTAATAAAAATCTACTCTGAAAAATAGGAGACAATACTTGTTTAATAATTTTTCTAATAATCCTATTTTATTCTCTCCTTGTAACTATGTTTTTTGATATAAGTTATGAACAGTTTATTGTTTGAAGACAACATAATAAAGGCAAAAGAGAAAGACTTTTCTTTTTTTAATTTGAATTTTATTTTTTATAGAATTGGAATTTCCCTGTGTGGTCCAGGCTGGTCTGAAACCCTTGGTCTCAAGCCATCCTCCCACCTCCCTAATTGTTGGTGTCACAGACATGAGCCACTACATCAGGCCAAGACTTTTAAAAATCCCAGTTTAACCAGTTAGAAGCATGTTATGTTAATCACATTACTGAATTTATCAACCTTGTTTGGTGTATCAATTAAAGGGATTAATCCTTAATATGACCTAGTCATGGGCACCCTATGAGGGAAGAATAACAACATACTACTTTCCAGGAACTTATAGAGAAACTATCTATACAAGGATCTATGCTAAATCCTGGCATGAAAAGGTAAGGAATAAATTAGTCCTTTCCTCGAGCAACAAATCATATAGTATGAGAAACAACGTTTAAGCTATGCAGAAATGTGTTTGGCCTGTAATAACCAGTAGGCAAATGATGGTCCTAAAGAGGGATGTTGTTCTTTTTCTGTTTTCTTTTTCTAAATACTGATTGCCGAGCCTCTCTACATATTGTACCTTGCAGCCTTCAGTGACTGCAAAGGAGCAATTGTTACAGTCTTAGGAGGACATCAATTAAGGGTGCAGCTTCCCTACTTTCTCCAGCTCTAAGCTGTTTACATTTTTCTAACTTCTTCACATCTCCAAACTGTCTTCCCTGTCCCCTCAATGCACATAGGTACAAGGTACTTAAAATCTTGAGGATTTGAACTGAGAAAAATAAAATCCTGAGGATGAGAATAATGTCAGGCAACATTTATTGATGTTAGTATGAAGATTTCACCAGAAATAAATTAAATCAATATATAATCTCTATATTATAATCATAATTCCATTTGGTAGAGCAGTTTAACATTGCCATTCAGAGGAAACCTAATGTTTTATTCATGTGTATTTTGAAATAGAGACCAAACATTCATATTTATAATATGAAAAAAACACATTAATATTTAAATCTCTCTAAATTTAATCAAATACAATTAGCATAATGGAAGCAAAAATAAAGATGATCCTAGTCAATACAATTTTTAAATGTACTCTAAAATGACTGTTTATCGAAACTAAGAATAAAAATTAAGTTTATATTTCAGAAGCTATTTAATGTTATTTTCTATAGTCCAACACATGTATGTTTAGTACTCTTTGCCTCATTTTCCCACTTAGGTCATTAGAAATCTACTTCACAATATTTAAAAAATTCATTTAGCATTTGTGAAAGTACATTGCTAAGCAGTTGACATGTAATAATTGGCAATATAAGAAAGTTTATTTTGCAGAACTGTCTCAGGATAAAATTAGGCCCTCCAAACAATGACCCACTAGTAAATACCTCTCATGTATGAGTAATATGGAACATTTCTGGACCCAAGGTCTCCTTACCATATGCGAGGGAGTGATTTTTATTGTGTTTTCCTCCCTGCTTTTCTACTCTGGACCTTGGCTTGCACATTGTAATGGTGACCAGATGCTGTAACGTGAATTCTGTGAATGGTAGGGGAAGACTTGGATGAACATCCAACAGGCAGGGAGCAGCATCCTTAGTCATTCTGATGGGTGCCTAGTCATCGATGCGAAGCCAGCTAGCAGGGAGTTAGGAAACCATCAGCAATTGTGAGGATGACTGGAGTCAGGCTGGAAAAGGTGTACTAGAGAGAGATCTAAGAAGAAAGAGCAGAAATCAAAACATTGTGGGGAAGCTTGCACAGCCTTGCAATGATGGCACACAATCTCCTGCATTCCTGTTGGTCTCTGCTATAGAGTAGATAGTCCTTTTATACATTTACAGTATAATATTTTAAGGCATGATTATTTTGATAGATAGTCCCACAGTTGTGCTGGCATCTGATGCAGTGTCATTGTCTTAACATATTCTCATAGTGTCCTGCCATAATCTCCTGCCGAAGTCCGTGGTCGAAGCTTTCTTGTCTTTTTCTCTTTCCCTTCCGAATTTCTGTTCTGTTTCACAAGTCACATCTTCAGCACATACTGGATTGTGTGGGGCTCTGTGAGGTTGTCCTCCAACTCATTTACCTAGACAGTTTCATCAGCCATTTCTTATCTACCACCCAGTCTGTGCTTCTAACTCCCCCTCAACCCACCATTGTTCTACCAAGCCTCAAGGATGTTGACTAGAGGCATGGAAGGGGAAAAACCAACCAGTACCCAAAAGCCTGACCCTCATTGATGACAGGCGTTCTGTTTCTTTCCCTGAGAGACATTGTTCAGAATCCGTAATCCTTTCCTCATTCCCAGTGGGGTGGGAATTCTCCTATATTTTATTCTTAGTTTTCTCTATACTGAAGTTTTGAGTAAAGCTTTAGAAATTCAACAGTTACTGATTTTCAAGCATTAATTCTGCAAATACACTAAAGAAAATACAATTTGAAACTCAGGACTATATAATCACACCTTTATTCTATCCACACTCTTGGAGCCTTATAGCCAAAGCCTCCAGCTCAAAGAATAATGTTAAGTTAATCAGGGTGCAGCTATGCATAATATGTTATGGGAAATTTTTCAATGTACAAATGTTAATATCTTTGAAAATACAGCTTATTCATTTTAAATTGTTAATACGTCTATTTCACCCTGTTGAAATTTAAGCTTTATTTAAACCAGTACTCTTGTGCCATTATATCCTCATTCTATAGCAAAGTATCTGGTTCATGTGAAGTATTAAATAATTGTTCATTGAACAAATTAATTAAGTGATGGGATGATTAAAAATTTTTAAATGTCTTTTCACTGAAATATTAGGATGATGTAATTTTTACTACTACTTTATAGTTTGAAAGCTTTGGTTAAAAATTTCAGAATGTAAATAAATCAAGCCACTGAGGAACACCGCATGTGTTGACAAAAAGAGTAATTAAAGTCACAAAGGATGGCTTGGTTTGCCAGCAGAACCCGTACTGTTCCATATTCTTCCTCATTACCAGTGGTTTAAAATGGGATAATTCTGTTAGCAATTTTTTTTTCCTAAGAATATGGCTATACTTCTGTTTAAAAATATGGACAATTATCTTACGCACACTAGTGTTTTTTCTCCTAAGATTAATATTTCTAGCCAAGGATATTTCAGTAGCAAAGTCAGGATTTGAACATTGTCAGATAGCGTAAGATGTCTAGGTTGATGCTGTCAAATTGGACAAAAACTGGAGGTCCTGCTTTAAAATATACAATTATTTACATAGCCATACTTAGTTAATATTTTTTAATCACCAGATAATCTTTCACTTTTATATTAGGCTAGGAGAGAAAATATTTAAAATATTAATGAAATACATGTAAAATGGCACATTTTTGCTTTTTCTTCAGTATGACAAAACTTTCATTGTGTGATCTGAGATAAAATGTCTTTCCTAGCTCTGTGATTAATACATCATTTAATTTTTTTTGAGAAATCATTAATTTGACTTTTTCAGATAAAATTTTAAAAGTCATAAAACACGAATGGATAGCCCTGGACAATAAAGTGTATAATATAATACTTAAAATTCTAAGTAATATGCTAAAATTTCTCTTGGATTTATAAGGGATTGTTAGAAAGCTTAGCATATAAGTCATAAAAATATTTTTCCTTATTTATAATTTATGTCAGAGTTTCTGTGTGGATAAAATAGGAACAATAGACACCTGATGGTGTGTTTTCTAACTTTCCTTCTTATAAATAATGCAACTCCGTTAAGTTCATTTCTCTCTTTGGCTTTTCCCTAAAGTGTGCCTTTCCCTATTTTTGTTCTGTTCCATCAGATGCTTGTAAATCTAAATCCCTCCGAGAGTAACTCTCCCACCCTTGTGCCTGTCTCCAAGGGAAAATGTAATCTTACTTCAGTCATCTAATTAGGACTAGGAGTCTCTGTGCTGCAGGCATCGGCATCCACATGAGTCTGATGAGCCCGTGTGCTGACATCAATGAACACTTTATTAAATTACACACTCCCCTAAGCAGGCCCAGGCTTTCAGAGCCCTCATATTTTATGCACTATTGCACTGACTCCCTGTTTGCTGAAGCTGAGAGTGTCCAGGCCAAGCTGAGGAAATAAAGTTCTGATGAGGTTACAGAGATTGAAAAATATATATTTGGCATGCCATGAGGTGTTAGACTTACTCTGTTGTTTTGACAACTGATAACTAGCTAGGATCAAAGAATAACAGGAAACAAAATGGAGCATTCAATTTAGGGCATCTTTTTCTTTGAAATGCCAATGTCTCGGAGTAGAATAAAGGAACCATTGATCTAAATAACATTTTTAAATGAACACTTTTTTTCCAAATGCTATATATTTCTGTGTAATTCATAAAATTACATACCCTTAAAAGCTTTCAATTATTAAAATAATATTTGATAAGGAAAATAACAATGAAGGTAAATATCTTCTTTTATAAATTGCATTCATCCTTTTATATAAAAGCCAACTTTTTTTTTTTTTGAGACAGTCTCATTCTGTCATCCAGGCTGCAGTGCAGTGGCATGTGATCTCAGCTCACTGCAACCTCCTTCTCCCAGGTTCAGGTGATTCTCCTGCATCAGCCTCTCTAGTAGCTGGGGTTACAGGCACATGCCATCACACCTGGCTAATTTTTCTGTTTTTAGTAAAGACGAGGTTTCACCTTGTTGGCCAGGCTGGTCTGTAACTCCTGGCCTTGTGATCTGCCTGCCTCAGCCTCCCAAAGTGCTGGGACTGCATATGTGAGCCACTGTGTCAGGCCTGTAATAGCCATCTTAACAGGTATTAGATGATAGCTTATTGTGATTTTGATTTGCATTTCCCTGATTAATGATGTTGAGGATCATTTCATGTTGGCCATTTGCGGGGAGGTGAAATTTACAGATAGTAAAATTCATCCTTTCTAGGCCAACGTTCTGTGAATTTTGATAAATGCCTACAGTTTTATAACTACCACTGTAGTCAAGATGGAGAACATTTCCATCTCCCCAAGGAATTGCCTCCTGTCACTTTGTGGTGACTAGACACTAACCATCACTGATCTCTCTTGTATCCCTATACTTTTGCTTTTGCAAGAATGCCATATAAATAAAGTTACATTGTATATGATTCTGAGGCTGGTTTATTCTATTTAGCATAATGCATTTGAGATTCATCCATGTAGCAATTGTTCATTCCATTTTATTAATAAGTAGTATGTCATTGTATGGATGCACTAAAGTTTGTGTACCCCTTCACCCTTTTGAGGACGTTTGGGTTGTTCCCAATTGATGATTATAAATAAAGGAGATATCATCATTTGTATAAAGTTTTATGTGAACACATTTTCTTATTTTTCCTCAATAAGTACCTAGGGGAGGAATTTTGTATCAAATGATTAGTACATATGTAACATTTTAAGAACCACAGATTTGTTTTCTAAAGTGGCTGTGATACTTGGCATTCCTTCCAGCAAACTAGAGAAGTTACAATTACTCTGTACAGTGGTCCCCAACATTTTTGGTGCCAACGACCCACTTTGTGGAAGACAGTTTTTCTATGGATGAGAGGAGGTGTCAGGGGAATTGTTTCAGAATGACTGTTCTACCCCAGATCGTGAGACAATCAGGCATTAGATTCTCATGAGGAGTGTGCAAACTAGATCCCTTACATGTGCATTTCACAGTAGGGTTCTTGCTCCTGTAAGAAGCTAAGCCCCCCACCCCCGACCCACCACGGCTGATTGGATCTGACAGGAGGCGGAGCTCAGGTGGTAATGCTTTCTCACAGGCTGCTCACTTCTTGCTGTGTGGCCCTGTTCCTAACAGGCCATGGACCTGCACTATATCCCTGCTCTATATCCTTTCCAACACTTGATAATGCCTTCTTAAAATTTTATTTTAGCTATTTTAATTTAATGTAGTGGTATGCATTGTGGTTTTAGTTTTCAAATTTTTGTACCACACAGATGAATGATGTGGAGCAACTCTTTATATGCTTATTTTCCATCCATATATTTTCTTTGCCATCTGTATATTTTCTTTGCTAAAGATGTCTGTTCAAGTTTTTTGCCCATTTTCAATTGGGTTATTTGTTTTCATTTATGGAGATTTGGCAATTCTTTATGTAGTGTGAAAAAAGGTTTTATTAGAGACACACTTTCAGTTATTTTCTCAAAGTTTCTAACTTGTCTTTCATTTTATTAATGGTGTCTTTGAAGAGACTTTTACTTTTAATTTTCATCAAATGCAATTTGTCAATGTTTTCTTTTATGGATCGTGATTTAGGTATTGTCTGAAATAAATCTTTACCAATTACAAGACACAAAAGTTTCGGCAGAGTGATCCTGCATATATTTTGTTTAAATTCTACCTAATTGTTTTGCACAATGATAAATGGTTTTTTTACTGTATTGTATTTTTGAAGTCAGAATACTGCTTCCTCACTCAGGCTGGAGGACAATTACACGATTACAGCTCACTACAGCTTGGAACGTGGGCTCAAGCCATCCTCCCACCTCAGTCTCCAGAGTAGCTACTACAGGCATGTGCCACTACTACTGGCTCATTTTTAAATTTTTCTGTAGAGATGAGTTCTCTTTCTGTTGCACAGGCTGGTCTTGAACTCCTGGCCTCAAGTAGTCCTCCTGCTTCTGCCTCCCGAAGTGTTTGGAATACAGGAAAGAGCCACATGCCAGACACTTTTAATTTTTATTTTTATTTCAATATAAAATTATTAATTATTTGTATGTAAAACTTTAATTGTTTTGTTTGATTATATATTCCTGTCAACTTGCTGGACTTATTGATTAGATTGGTAGGTTTTAACTTCTCTGGGATGTTCTATGTTCAGGATCATGCCATTTGCAAATGGAGGCAGTTTTATTTTTTTCTTTTCAATGTGTATGATTTCCATTTCTTTTTTTTCTTGTCCTCACTGCTCTGGCTAGGACAGCCAGTTTAAAGTTGAATACAAATGGTAAAAGCAGATATCTTTTCTACACTTTGTTCCTGAATATATAGGGGAAACTTTAGCTTTTTTTTTTTTCCCCATCAAGGGTGGTAGCTGTAGGATTTTGTGGGTCCTCTATATGAGACTTGAGGAAGTTAGTTTTAGTCCTACTTTGTGGAGAATTTTTATCATGAAGGATGTCAAATTTTGTCAAATGTTTGTTCTTCATCTACTGAAATGGTCATAGTACAAAAAAATCTGTTGATAGGATGATTACAACAACAATTGGTATTTGAATGTTGAACCAACATTATACTAAGGTAATGTCTTGATGTATTACATGTTTTACATATTGATTCCGATTGCTAATATTTTGGTGAAGATTTGTGTATCTGTCTTCACAAAAGTTGTTTTTTAATTTTGTTTTGTTTTTGATTTTCTCCTCTTGTAATAATGTTTTATCACTTTGGTGTCAGAGTAATGATACCTTCATAAAATGTGTAGGCAAGTTTTTTTTTATTCTTTATATTCTACATATATAGTGCCTGTTTGGATGGTGTTAGACTCCAAAGAGAAAATGTGCAGATTGAATTGAATGGTCTTTACAACTAAAGCTGGTGAAGGCAGAAACTGACACCTCTAGTTGTACAGAGACTTGTACTTCCTTATCATGCTGTGTTCTTTGTTCCTCTTGATATATATCACAGATGTTTTATTTCTACCCTAGTGGCTGTCTGATTCCTCTTATTTAAAAAATTGAAATCTCCTAGTTTTTAAGAGTTTCATTGTGAGATGAAGTCACTGTAATCCCAAGATAAGTTATTAAAATGATCAATGGATTATCTTGAAAAGGGTGAATACACATTTTAGAAAAGAAACCAGGACAAATAGTGAATATATTCAGGAAGCAACTATTCTAGAAAATGAGACCTTGACACACATGTTCTTTCCTTATGACTTCATATTTTCATTCCATAGCTGAGTTACGGGAGTCAGAAAGTGAGAAAACTCAATCTAAATAAACTCCTTTTTCCTTAATCTCTTTCCCATATTCTTATATCTAGCATCTACTACTGCATATTCCTAGATTGTGGTAGGAGACAGGAGAGTAAGTTAAAATAAACTCAAAAAGAAATGTTTTATTTGACTAACGCAGTCCATTAAAGGTCATTAAGGGAACACACAAACACATAAACACACATGCAAAGCAATACAATGACACCTTTTCCTGTGTTGTGGAATGTCTAATTGGGGAAATAGGTAAAAAGTGCTGTAACATCATGTCATAAGTATCACCATGCAGAAATTGAGGAAATATTATACAGAGGGGTATACACAGAAAGTATACCAGCTATCCAAGGGAGATAGGAAATGCTGAGCAGCACTCTGCTTGACATAGGATTGTGCAATTAAACTGAATGAATGAAACTTTACAGATTGTGGTTTAATGGTCCAGAATATCAATGTACTGCTTTCTTTCTGGCAGTGATCTTAGCCCACTAAATACTTACTGAAATGATGAATCTCTCTGGTTCCCACAGTAATTGTGATTGAATATAGATCAAGTATATAATTGGTGTAAGGACCAATGCATAATCTCTTTTAATGTCTGAAAGCTTACAAATTTCACTGCCTCTAATAAGTGTGAATTTCTGTTGTAGTGATTAGTATTATACTGGATTTGTGCACATTATTTGCTGAATCAGACTTACAATCTCTAATACTTTCTAATGGTTAAAAGCAATTAAAAGTAATGATTTCACCATTAGTGTATGCACTACAAAAAAAGTCAGCCATGCATACACAAAAACCAAAATTTGTTAAAGTGGGTGGTCGTAAAATCTACTGCACGAAATACTGCAAAGTGTAATTTAGTTGGAATCATAAGAGCAGTAGCAAAGGATAATGGCAGGGTTAGGGTTAGGGTGTGAATTTAATGAGGGCGGAAAAAGAAACCACTTCATGTTTCCACACTTTTAAAGGTAATTTTTAAAATATCTTTTTATCAACTAATTTATAACTTTAACCCATTCAAGCTTTTTTTCCACTGGCACAATTCTTAAAAAAAAAAAATAACTATTAAATCTTTATTCTCAAGGGCATTTGAATAGCAAATTTATACTTAAAATTCAACATATCAATGATATGTTTGAAATCAAAGCAATCTGTGGAATTTAGATATGCTACACATTTTTAAGTGTTTTGAACCGATATTCTTTTCTTGGACCCTTACTTTGTGTGTCTAAGTACTTTCAGAGTCAGTAGTTCATATACTTCCCACTCCCAGTGGGTCCATCTTATTTATGTTCAGCAAAGTGGAAGCTAGCTGGGATGTCTCCTAGATAAGGGCATTGGCATGTAAATTTTAATCATACTAACATCTATTCATTACTAAATTATGTTGGAGATTTCAGAACAGTGCAAAGGGAATCTGGTGACCCACGTTATATTTCTGGTTATGATGTTAACTGTTTGAGCAAATTACATAACATTACTTTTAAAACTGTTTCTTGCCTGTCGTTTTAACCCATGGGAGAAAAATTCGACTTCTGAAGCTGGGTACAGAAGTCCATGATGATACGTTTTCTGCTAAGGACAGGGTTGACTTTTCCATTAAGCTTGGTAGACACCTAGCTGAGTGCCCATGATACTTTTAGGGGCCCATGAAAATGATTTAATTTCTTTAAAAAAAATTCAACTTTTAGATGAAAGAAAATACTGTAACATATATTTATTAATATATAGGTTTTTGCTTAATTGCAGTTATAAATATATATATATATTTTTTTTTTTTCAAGAAAAAGAAAGTCCACAAATACAAACTGCCTAGGGCCCATGCCCATCAAAGTCATAACCCAACTGTCGCTACAGTAGAGAAAACTGTGGCTGAAGGATTAGCTGCTTTGAACTCCACATTGTATCAGGCCTAGACCTAAATCTAATTTTGGACTTAGTCACCTTATAAGTGTAACACAAAAATAAATTATTTTATTTCTTTAATGCATATGTTTAATGCATATGTTTCTTTTTACCCCTTACCTTTGCGCATTCTTCTTTTTTTTTTTTTTTAATTTGAGACAGAGTCTCTCTCTGTTGCCCAGGCTGGAGTGCAGTGGCGTGATCTCGGCTCACTGTAACCTCTGCCTCCCAGGTTCAAGCAATTCTCCTGCCTCAGCCTCCCGAGTAGCTGGGACTACTGGTGCCTGCCACCACACCTAGCTAATTTTTGTATTTTTAGTAGAGATGGGATTTCACCATATTGGCCAGGCTGATCTCGAACTCCTGACCTTGTGATCCGCCTGCTTCGGACTCCCAAAGTGCTGGGATTACAGGCGTGAGCCACTGTGCCCATCCTGCACATTCTTTTCTTTATTCATGGCGCGTTACATACTCATGACACATTATGTCAATTCATGAAACATAATTTCTCTCTTTTGTGATGCCACAACTCATTTTAACTCCTGTCCTTGTTTGCAGATATCTACATCTACATGCACATACAGAACACACACACACACACAAACACACAGACACACACACTGACACTCTGCTCTTTCCTTTGTGCCAGCTAGGATGTGATTTCCTCCAGAAAGATTTCTCAGACCACTCAACCACTCATGTTTGGGTTACGTTCTCTTTTCATGGATTCCCACAGTTAATTCTTAGATTGTGAGAACCATTTCAATTTTGTTTACATTTTACAGCGTCCACACAGCAGAATTCATGGCATAGAGATAGAGCTCCATAGACATTGCTAAAGGAATAATTCTCAGCCTCAATGACCCTATTTATAGAAAGAAAATTCTAAACATACTCCGTTGAGATATGAAGGAAACAAATACAGCGATTTATTCAATAACTGGTTCATTGAGGTGCTCACTATATTATAGCTCATTAATTGATGTATTTACACAACTAATAACAAGTTTCAGATTCTATATTCTATATTTTGGTATTGATCCCTTTAAAAATAAAAAAATAGATATTAACAAATGAGGAATAAGTCTTGCATTGTCTTTTTAGGTCAGTTGAAAACTGTGATGTAAGTACAAATTAGAATTGAGGAAAGCATTTTAAAAAATAAAGAATAAATTACAATCTGGTCCCTTTCTGCCCTCGGGAAAATGAAATTTAACTAATGCAACATTATTCCAATTTTATATTTAAGCTACAGATACATAATGTAGGAGATAATCCTTTTTTAATAAAATGGTACTACATGTAGAGATAAGACAGGCCATCTGAAAGTGGGTTTTTAGTATTGTGCAAATATTAAAGCATAATTAGAGTAAAAAATTAGCACTGATAAGTTTTTTTTTCTGCTTTTTTTCTTAAGCCTGACCGTCTCACAAATATGTGTCACAAAGATTTGTCTTATGATTAGTATGCTTATCTTTGTGTAAAGATCTATATTTATGCTTTTAATTAGATTTTTAATGGCTGGTCTTATGACTCCATATGTTTGTACTTTTGATTGCTTTTCACAAATGAGTGTCACGTGTATTTTTGCACTTGCAGGTATAACAGCAGAAACACATTTTGCAGTACAGTTTATCCCAGTCTGATGCACAGTCTACACATTCTCATAGTTGAACACACTGAAGGGCATAGTAATTTAGTTTACACACTTCATTATTACATGCACAAATGGTCATCTTAGAAGTAACTTAGAAGAAAAATAATCTTTAATGGATTCTTTCTCCCAGCCATGACTATTTTTCTTGATGTCCTAATAATAATGAATTCAGTGAAGAAGGATAAGCCATCTTGGGTAGTAAATCCTAATAATCTCCCAAACTCTCTCTTCCTATCTCTTCACTCATTGTTTTACAGAAGCAGTTCAAGTCCTGAATCAAAGAAAACTGGGTACCAGATGGCTTTTATCCGAACATCTTTTAGTTACCCTGAGAGCATTCTTGCTACCACTCTCCACATAATGAAATAAATCCTAGCTACAGTAAAATAAGACTTCCAGGAAGCAGCAGGTGCAATGTCACATCTGTATTAGCACTGCTAACTTGCTTTTGTATCAAGTTACGTCTGGGACTGTCAAATTTGCTGCTGGGTTTAAAAGGTTTCTCAAAGAGTATCAAGAACTCTTGGATGCTATTCTTTAGCCTCTTAGTGGGAATCTTAGCAATAATGACCACGTGAAGTTATGCTCCTTATTCAACAATCCTTCTCTTTATCCCTGCCATATATTTTATCTACCCACTGACCCCAAATTTATATGGGTTATATCTGGTTTTGCAAATTGTCACAGAAAGATGTTAGCACGTAGTATATAGCTGGAGAGGTGTATTACCAGTTTGTGTGCAGGTCACATTCCTGGAGAATAAAACTAATTTCAAACGGTTTTGCTTGAAGGGGAATTTTAATCCGAAAAGAATAGCAAGGACCAGAGCTTCTTGGGATTCTTTCTGTATTGATAACAATTCTGCATTGATAACTTATCTAAGACTACCAAACCTTTGTGTTGTATATTTCATTCCACAGTGATGTATTGATTGCCTTTTTGTTAATGTCTTATGTGAGTTCTGTCATGTTAAATACAAATAAGATAGTGGCCTAAAATGGTCCTTGACTTTTTTTTTTCAGAAAAACAAAGCAAGTTCCTTTCTTATTGAAATGTTTTACAAAGAATTATGATATTCAATCCAATTCAAAAATATTTAACCCTTGGTATTAGTCTCTATATTTCTAGCTTTGCATGGAAGACATAAAACCCTGCCTCAAACTTACAGTCTAAAGAGAAATGCATATGCAGAATACTTGAAATAGAGTGATAAATGTTCAATGTAGAATTATACATTTTCTATGACAATGGAGCACAGTAGATAATGTGTAATGAATTCTTGGATAATATGATCAAGCATATGGACTCATATTATTTGAGTCGTTAGTGTAATGCTTTGATTCAATTATCTCACAGGGTGCTTTACACTAGATGCATAAAATGGTATCAGCTGAATGAAAAGGAAGTATTTAGTATGCATTGACTCATTTTAATTGTATAAACACATCTGAAAAAATGTTCTCTTATTTCTCAATGTTGAAATGTTATTAGACTGTATTCATTGTACGAAATTTTAAAGTTGTCCATCTATAGAGACTTTTGTCTCAATAACCTTTAGCATTTTCTTTTACTCTTATAAATGTTATATATTTTTTAAGGCTGGTATATTAGAATCTTAATCAATATAATAAGTTGCCTGAAGAAGGACTAATTCCTTTTATTAGTCAAGAATGGATTGTAGCTTAATTGATCAGCTGTGATGTGTGGAGACTTAATTAGTAATTGAGATGTGCCAAAATGCCCGTTATATTACATTCTGTAATCTGCTGTTCTTCACTGCGTATATAATAAAATTACTATGTTATAGAGAAAATAATATTTGTGATAAGTATTTCAGAAGAATAATGAAAGTCCTGTAATCGTAAAAATGAAATGAGACCCAGTGAGACAAATGCTTTAAAATGCACATATAAAGAAAAACATAGTTTACAGCATGATTAGGAGAAAAAATGCTATTATATATACTGTAGCTTGATGCAAACAAACTCTTCTGGTTAAAAAAAATATGGAAAATGACTTAGAATATTTAGAAATAATGTGCTGATCTTCTGCCTGCAGTCACCGTATAGCTTATTTTCCTCTCATTATAGCAGGCTATGTATCTGTGGGCTGAAGCACTAAATAGGAAAAAGAAAAACATTCTAAAGATGATATTAGGTTTGAGGGAGGTCTACAGCTTTGCTAGTCAAAGCATGTGGTCCATCTGCATTGGCATTATAGGTGAACATGTTAGAAATGTTGAATCTTATGCCCCACACCAGACCTGCTGAATGAGAACATAGACATTTAATAAATGACTCAGGAGTTCTGAAAGTACAATAAAATTCGAGAAGCACTGGCCTACAGGAAATATGGTATTGCAGAATGCCAAAGGAGGTTTTAATAATTCTTAAAGTTTATGTGATATTTATATTAAATTATTTTTTATATTAAAATAAGGAAATGTAGTTTTGAAAATATTTTGTGAAAATAAACTGGAATTGAAATTATAGAATTCCATTAATTTTAGCATTTTTATTTAGAGAGGTAGTTTAACAGTAGTTTCAACCCACCTGATTCCTTTTGATTACAATTCTGTTAATTTCTAGCAAGCACAACTGCCACCTTATGTAATATTTTTATATTCTAAAATTTAGCTTTTATTTTTCATCATAAATAGTCCAACATAGTTAGAAAGGCTCTTTTATAAATAGATCAGTTAATTAAAGAAACATACTGATACATCTATATATACCACTTTTTACTAGTGAGGAAAATTTAATACATTTCCAATCGCATGGATATTATTCAGAATTGTATATTTGTGGTGAAATAATTTATCCATGTAAGAAGTTACATATCAGGGTTGAAATGAAAACAACTGGAAATATTACACAGTGATGTTTTAAAAATTATCTGGTTCCAGATATTGACGTGAAATATAAAGTTTTGATGTTAATCTTCCCAGTGGTAGACATGTTCAAAATTTTAATTGATTTGAGCCTTGGAGAAGTGAATTTGAGAAAATTAATTTAGCTAACTCCCTGTAGGATATATTTTAAATAAGAAAGATTGAGGTTAAGGAAAACGGCTGTTAGTAGTTATTGTATGCTGTTTGCATGAAATGATGATCATTTAAAATAGTGCGGTGGCACATTGACCAAAAAAAAAAAAAAAAAGACAGCTGAGAGCCACAAGGGAGAAAAAAAGTAGCAGTGCCATATATTGACTGACTATGTAAAAGGTACACTTGGTTAAATGGAAGTGCCAAAGATATTCTGTAATTTGAGTTAGGTTACTGGAAGGATGATTATTTGTATTTATAATATATTCACAGTGTTTTGAAATGTCTTATATGTAGGCTTCTAGTTACTTAGGATGTGCCTAAGAAGAACTAACTACAGACAAGTTAAATGTTAGATTTGTTTCATATAATTTTCTTTTTTAATTTAATTGTGTCATTGTTTGAAAAGTTTTTGTCAAATACTGCAGTCTTTATGTTAAATGTACTTTAAATATTTTTAAATTATCTTACATCCGTATTAACCAATGCATTTTACTCTGGATTTTTTAGGACATTTATCATTCAATAATTGAAGTTAGAACAATAACAAAGGAAATGATCTCGTTAATTTTGTGGGATTCCAATTATTCAATAACAACTTTTATAGCTATAGTCCTCACCTACTCTTTTCCAAAACATTGGTGCAAAAGCTTTTAACAATAGGGAAGTGTTGCATTGAAAATGATCACCAATACATCATAGAATTGCCGACAATTTTTTAGCATGGAAAAAGAGATAAAATCAGAATGACTTTCAATAAGTTTTAAAGCTTTTGTAAAAGAAAGCAGAAACCTTCATTTACACAAACTCTCACCTGCGTTTTGGGAATAGTGTACGTTTCTGGAGAATACCATCTAGTACATCCTAATACATCTAAAAGCCACTATTCTGGTAAATGTTCCTATTGCTTAGAATCCAATCAATCTGAGCTTCAGTGCTTTGTGACGTAATGCATCAGATAGTTTCTAAACTCCAAGTAGAGTATTACATGTCATATTGCAATACAATTTACATCTGTCATGCTATATGTCTTCAAGCATTGTGGAAGGCTCTAGTGTCATTTAATACACTCAAGGGAGATACAGCTTCACTATTAATCTTATTTCTTTGAAACATTTATATTAATTTTTAAATCTTCTTAATAATGAAACAAAAAGTAAAGAGATTGCTAACTAATTACTGTGGATGTAAGCATAAATGTAAATGCAGGAGTACTTATAATGCATTGCCATGTTAGAGAAGTCCAGTCCTTTTGGTTCTCAAATCACTTTTCATGACAAATACTTTATCATGTCTTGATTATAGTAAATACTTTATAATGTCCTGAAATAAAACCCATGTATATTAGGAAACAAAAGACAATCTACTCATACAAAAAAATAAGGCAAAATAAGTATATTAACACAATATAAATGAAGAATAATATAATAGTTACTATAATTCAAAACTATGTATTTCTATACATAAATATTTGGGCATAAAAACATATAGCAGGTAATGGTAGTCAGATATTTGCATTCGCTTGCAATTCATTCATTCATTTATTCATACATTTAAACTGCTTATTTATTATGCTCAAGATTCTTTTCAAGGCACTGTGAATACAGTAATGAAAAAAGAGTAAAATGGGATTTCCTACATGGGTTTGTAGCAGAAAGACAGAAAATGTACAGAATAAATGAATAAATAAAATACATGTAGTATACTGGAATACATGAAACGTCAGGGGTGGTTTGAAATGAAGGCATCAGGGAAACAGAGGATCTAGCTAGGTGAACATCTACAGGAAAATCATTCTAGGCATAAGGAACAAGTAGGAAGTTGCTGGTTAAGGAAAGGAGCACGTAAAATGTATTACAGGGTGAGGCAAGAAGGACCCACTGGCTGGAAGAGTCAGTTTAGGAGGATGTGGAGGGTTAAATTGAAACATGGTCAGAGCGGTGGCCAGCAGTCATGACATTGAGTGCAGAATCCTTGGACAGATTTTGGTTTTTATCAAAGTGGTATAAGAAACCACTGGAGTGTTTTGTGCAGAGAAATGACATGATCTGACTTAAATTTTAATAAGTTTCTAAGGAAATTTTGTTCAGAAAATAGTGGCAGGGAGGGTGTAAAGAGCAGTCAGTAGGCTGTTGCCATAGTCAGCCTGGGGTGCAATGGAATTCTAGAGCAGGCCGTAGAGGTAGTTAGAAACAGCCTGTCTGCTAGATTTAATTATATTACAAATTGATCCACTGTAGTGGTGATTCTTTTCTACTTTAGGACAACCTAGGTGTTCCGAAGTCCAACCTAACAGGGAAGAGAGGAGAGGTCTTTAAAGGAAGGCATTTCTGGTTTTCTCATTTGTTTGCTTGGTTTTGTTTTTGCCTTTACTTTTGCCTCTGTTTAGGATTAAATTTGAAAAAATTATGCCACTGTTTAAAAACATTAAAATACAAAATTGCACAACAGAAGGCATGATTCCTAAAGGTTATTTAAATCACAGTTTTGTTTTCAAAATTTTAATTCGTGTTAAATTACTCTGAAAAAATTGACATGCAGAATGAACTATATCTCCAGTGTATATAGGAATGTAATTCCTAAAAACTGTTAAAAGTGCCAAAAGAAAAATGAAAGTCTAATAATGTCCTTTCTTTTGAATTTGGTGGAAATAAACATTTCCAATTATCTTTTCATAAATTGTAGACATATTGCTAGACAAGTAATATTTCTCAAAATTATTCATTATTGTATGAAAAATAAAGAAAATGAATGTTTTGGTTGTTATTAAACTATTATCATTTTACATTTAAAATGAAAAGTAATAATGTCAACTGACATTTTTTGTTTATTTGTTTGTAGATTTGGGAAACATGTATAAAACATTGATGAAATGTTGGAAACCAGTTGAAACCCAGTAAAATCAACCAGGTGAAATAGGACAACTTCTCTTCATCTACGTTGGGATTTGTCAAGAAGTGAACTATGACAATATATCAATTTTTGCTACTGTTTCTACTCTGGGTATGCCTGCCACAATTCTGTTCTCCAGAAATAATGTTCAGAAGGACTCCTGTACCACAGCAAAGAATTTTAAGTTCACGTGTATCAAGGAGTGATGGCAAAATTCTGCATCGTCAAAAACGTGGTTGGATGTGGAATCAATTTTTCTTACTGGAAGAATATACAGGATCTGATTATCAATATGTAGGCAAGGTAAGTCTATGTTAAAATCACATATTTACATTTGCTCTTTATACATTTTACTGACAGAAATTTGAAGGTCATCAAACCATCAATTTTATAAATATGATTCTCTAAATCTCCCTAAAGTATTTCTGTTTATGCAATACAAATTCTAATTTGATAAAAACTATGGAATGAATATAACATGATAAATGCATAAATTTATTTATTTGAATTAATTCTGCCTAATAACTTATGGATTAAAGAGGTACTCAAAACTGCAGTTTTAGAATTTATGGTTAGAAAGCAATGATAATGAGAAAGCTGTGTGTAAATACAGTCATTTAAATGACAATGCGTATGTGTATACGTATATTTCACATTGCTATTGAGTTCAGTGAGGAAGCGAAAACATTTCAAAGTTGTTTAATCTTCTACAGAATGAGAAAGCAAATGTCATAAAAATATGATTCAAGGACAAAAAATGTTGCTTATTATAAGAAAATGTATTCCAGATATGAATGTTATTTTTCTTAGGTCACACTATGGATGCATTTGTATAAAGAAAACCAAATAGGAAGACAAGTGGGTAAAAATAATTTAGTTATTGCAATATGAAGTGGACAGAGAAGAGTTTTCATCCTATAGAATTATAAAGTTAGTGAGGAAAATTAGTGGTGGTTGGGAATGAAATGAGAATCTTAACATAACATTAATAATGAATGCTTTCATACACTAGGTTGTATTAAGTTCGAATTTTCTTTCTTGACACTATCTGAATCTAATTGAAGTTAGATTATGCCTTAGTTAACTTGAGAGCTTAAGAAGAAATTCACTTAATAGTCAATATTATAATTTTTATAGATAATTGGTAAGTATATCAAAGGAATTAAAGGAAATTAAGTACACTAACATAAATCCGCTATACAATTATGATGTGTACATTACTGTATCGGAAACTTTTGTACTACCCTTACTTATGATATCTTCATTCAAATAATTAAAATCATGTGAAAGGTTTTTTCTTCTAAAAACCTTATTTTTGAGACAACATTTTCATTGATTGTAAAACACTGACATGTTTTATTATATTGCAGTCATTTCAGACCTTTTGAAATATCTGGTAAAATGAGAAAGATTATATTAAAGGTTAAATATCATATTGACTAAAAAGAAAAGGAAAAGAAACAGCAACCTAGAAATCTTACCAGAAAGCACAAAGTAGCAGGCTTATCACAGATCTCATTGATTGAAAGCCTGGGAATAGAGAGTGAAGGTTGCTCTCATAGACAACTTTTAGTTTATGAAACTAACTGCGTAAAAATATTGTAACTGAAATCTGGGTCATAGAAACTATAAAGTAAATAGTTTTCTTTGGTTCTTCCTGAACATAGCAGTTAGCCTGTTTGTATCTATTTTCCTTCATCTAGTCTTTATGATGATGTAATAAATGTTAGTAAATTGAATTATCATTATATTATATACTCTCTCATTATAGTCAAGCTACTTCTTATTTAATTTTTATTTTTTATCATAGAATAACAACATCTTGAAATCAAGAACTGTACTTCTTATCTCTTAGAGTAGTGAGAGACTATTAAGTTCTTAGAGCTTAGTAACTATTTAGCTCATTGAATTAACCTGAGTGATATGAAATTGAATTCTTAATGCCCTCTGGTGCCATTTGGTTCTTTAGCAGAGAAAACTAGTCTAGAATTTTTAATTACTGAAGACAATTAAGTTGGTAAACTTAAGATATACGCATGTTGATATACAACACAAATTTTACGTTTCCTACTCTGCTTTATAAAAACAAATTAGAAAACTCTTTGATGAGGATGGATGTAAGGAATTTATGAATGTGTTCATCAGTTCTTTTCCATCTCAACTGTGCTAAAGTACTAGAGTAACATAAATGATTTAGGTGCTGTAACTCTCACACTTATCTAAGTCTACTTTTTTTAATGGCCAGAATGTCTGATTTTTAGCTCATATTTCAAATCAATTTTGTAGTTTCTGTGGCTTATTCACGTCATAATCTGTGAAACAGATGCTTTAACCTTTTTGTCTATACTATAGTATTATATTAATTACTGTATTATTTGTATTACATTAATTACTTATACCATTAAAATCTTATTTAAGAGATAAACATACAGATGAGGATATGCCAAAAAGGCAATTTTTA
Organism: Cacajao melanocephalus; assembly: GCA_963573385.1. NCBI lineage: Eukaryota > Metazoa > Chordata > Mammalia > Primates > Pitheciidae > Cacajao > Cacajao melanocephalus. The sequence goes on along the minus strand of CAUYLG010027424.1, from coordinate 19,703 downwards.
ACATAGGATATTTTAATAAACAAACATTATAATAAATATAAGTTGAGGCTAAGATGTTTTCCTTATGAAGTATGAAAAACTTAAAATCCCCCACATATTCTCTCCGTCATTATTAATAAGGGATTTATCACAGTCATATTTTCTTTCAGAAATTATTCTTCCAGTTTTTACATCCTTTAAAGTAGGCATGTGATATGGTGTTAAGTGTTTCAATGCCTCTAGGTTGGTTTAGATGTCAGAGTGCTATGTGTTTCAATTACTAGACATATGGAAAGATGGTGACAGATATCCCTCTGTAGTGTGGAATATTTTGGGAGCTCACAAAGTATGCTTCCACTAGCAATGGAGAGACTTACTGGTTTGGTGAGGACAAGACTAGAAAGCTCCTGTGTGGAGATGGAGAAACATTTTTTAAATACCCAAACAATTAGCTAACCAGATCCCAGGAAGAATTGATGCCTATAATTTCTCAGACAGAAACCCTTAACTGCTATGTGGTTAAATCTTGGGAGGCTAAGGCAGGAGAATCGCTTCAACCCAGTTCCAGCGAGTCGAGATCGTGCCATTGCACTCCAGTCTGGGCAACAGAGTGAGACTCTATCTCAAATATGGTAATAATAATAGCAAACATTAGCCGAGTGAGGTGGCATGTGCCTGTAATCTCAGGTCTTCAGGAGGCTGAGGTAGGAGAATCACTTGAACCTGGGAGGCGGAGGTTGCAGTGAAACAAGATCTTGCCACTGCACTCCAGCCTGAGCAAAAGAGTGTTAATCCATCTCAAAAAAAAAAAAAAAAAAAAAAAAAAAGAAAAGAAAAACCCATTACTGCTCATTGGGTTAAAGCAGAGAGGAGCTTAAGAAAACATACAACTATCGATCAGAAAATCTAGGATGTGACATTGTTTCTGCCACTGTTTCTCGCCCCTTGGTTAACTTCTCTTGGCCTTCATTTTCTTATCCATGAAATCAAAGAGCATGATTATAGTATATCATATACACTAATACACTAATATAATATATAATATACATACTATATATAAATACTAAATCATTTCTATTAGTATTGTGCTCATTTCTAATAATATTACATTATAAATGTAAAGTGTATGTGTATTTAAAAACTCATTAAGAAAAAGAAATTAAGAGGGGGAGAGAAAGAGGGAAAGGAGAGGAATTAAGCCCATTGGCTAATTGTCACTGCTGCAACTCCTTTTGTTTTGTAAGAGACAAAGTCAACCATAACGAATTCAAAACATGTCTTTGTTGACTTCTCCATAGCAAGAAGCATTTTCCTGTAAATCATTCTGTTAAATATATTCTAAACAAAAATATATTGAGTGTAAGATCTTTTTTTTCCTTTCTTTTTCCATGAGCTAATCATAACACTGACCTTTAAGAATGTTCCTATATACTGGATTGTATTGGAATATATAGGTATTTCCTATAAACGCACTCCCTGTCTTTATCTTCCAAGCCAAAAGCTTCACATGTTGAATGTCAAGGAATCTACTTTTGAAACATGTTACCTCCGTAGTGAAACCTTCTATACATAGTTTTCAATTTCCAAATTTAAATTCAAGGAACATTGTGATTATAAACTTCTATTTTTTTATTAGTTTAATATTTTTATACATGTAGTTTCTAATCAGTTTCCTATTGCTCAATCCAGTTGCCTTGAGAAGATTATTTCAAATTCCTGTCTTCAAATTTAAAGTAAATAATGATATTAAACTGTAAAGCTTTGAATTTACTTTTAGTTGTAACAAATATGCCGTTCTAAGCAGATTACTAATTTTATATTTACTGCACAAACTTTCTCTACATTTTATATGATAATTAGTCTCAGGTGGTAAAAAAAAAGGATGTTAAAAATAGATTTTAATCAAAACCAAACATTGAGAAAAATCCCAAAACACTCCCCAAAAAAGTAATAATATAAAGGGACAACCATAAATCTGATTGAGTCAGTATAGTAAAAACTCTCTTGCATTTTCCTAAACAGCTCCATCTAATTTTATTTTTCATGGGTTCTTACTTCTAAATATGTTCTCACTACTTCTAAATATGCTCTCAATTATATTCTTCCCTTCAGGGTTACCATTACTGTTTGTTTCTCATAGTGTAGACTTATAACAAGACCTGACCTGTTTATGTCTGGTCTCTAAAGCACATATTTGTCTCCAGCCTCATGGTCATCCTTCTCTATAGACTTGTGGGCTCCAAACACCCACTATGCATGAAGTATGTATTCCTTCTTTCAGTAAATATGTAGAGGACCTTCTAGGTACTACTCTGGTATTATGCACTCAGTGGTGAAAATATAAGCTCTCTGCTCACAAAGTGTAGGCCTGGAAAGACAGCAAATAATACATAAGAATAACAGCAAATTATGGGACTCTTTTGTCTCAGATATAGCGCAGACTCCCCAAACCAAGAACAGAATGACAGTCCACAAATATTCCCATGTTCTCTTTCTGCGGTAGTTGTAAATACAGAGAAAATAAAACAGTCTGGGGTTTTTTGCTGTGTGAATCAATGTTACTAAATGTTAAGATTGAAGACTCAAAGAGCATGCTTTTATTGTTTTATTGATCTGTTTATTCCTTGGGAATGTATATTTGATGTGAAATACCTCAAAAAGAAATGATAATTGAGAATTTCTAGAGGATCTCTCTGAAACTGTAAAAAGTGATCCATGAGAGACTAACTCAAATTTAAATATCAATAAAGCCCAGAAATAGCAACTGTGTCCATCATATTAGACTGTATCCCTTTAACTCTTGATAATATGAACGCAATCATGTCAAACCTGGCCACAGCAAGAGAAGGAGTAGCTGGAACTAAGTCAGAGAAGAAGCTGTTCTGACCTTTACTACTGCAAACTTCCTAGGGTGAAATAAATCTCAAGTGCACAAGTCGAAAATCCACATTATATGAGATTTCAGTATGTAGATAACACTCTGTTTGATAACTGAAATCAGACTATTCTTGCAACTAAACATTCCCAGGTGCTGTTTTTTTAAAAAATATCCAAACATAACCAAAATGACCTACATATGAAACATCTAAGTGTTTACTAAATATAAACCTGCTTTTAGCAGTTAGATGGGGGTAGGGACACATAGGGATATTGGGACACAGTTATTTTTTTATTTGAACCATGTCCATAGCAACCATATAATGGATAGAACATGAAAAGATAAATGCATTAGGAAATTTTGCTTAGAAAAAGTCCTGGAAAACATTAATCAGGTTGATGTGATAGACACTGACAGAGACTCATTTGGATTAAATGATTATAAATATCTTCCTGTGAGTGGACATTTGCATGAACACAGACATTATTTCTGTAATATGTAAAGACCACACACACATGTAAATCTGTATTAAAATCTGTAGGGACTTCAAGTAAGAGGTAATAAAACATTTATAAATAGAGGCATGCCTTGCAGAAAACCATGATAATGTTTTCAGAGCAGACCACCTCTTTGTTTTTAATTCTCAAAATGCATACAATGTATGTATCTCTCAATACAGTAACATTTTAGCTAGCAGTTATGTAGGGATAATACATCTTCAAATCTCACTATAATATTTTAACAAAGTATTCAGGAAAATCCTGATTGCATAAATTTCCCACTCAAAGTTCTCCATCATAAATTTGAAAAACTTGATTCAATCAAAATATTCCAGTTAAAATAAAACATTTATATCGATAATATAGCCAATGATTTTTCAAATACAGAATTTTAAAAATATATAATCAAGAATGAAGATTATATGAACATTGTCAGTGATTTTTAGTAAAAGCTCAAGAGAAATCTCTGTAAATGAAAACTCTATTAAATCTCACATAAATTTTGCTCTGCAGAAGGTATCTCAATATAATCTATCAATAACAAGTACATGTGTACTAGCAATGAAGAATGAGTTATTTTTAATATGATATTATGAATGTCTACCAGAGCTCTCTCATTTTCTTTCTTGGAGACAATATATAATTATATATTCAATTAAATTTTGTACCCATTGTATTGAAGAATGATGCTCTTTTCTGTAAATGAAAGAGAGGGATGTATGTTATTGTGTTTGCTCATCAGTGTCTCATACTTGGCATACGTTCATATATTCATATTCTCACTTGTTTCATATGAAAGCATGAATATGAGGGAGCACTGTAGTAAATTTCCTAAAGTAAGTTCTTGAATATCCACTTCATTTAGCTAAATTTTTACATCCATTTTATTAAAGAATATAAGGCATCTTATTGTTTTATTATTACCATTATTATTATGTTGCTAATCACTGAACTAGGTTCCATTACTCCTGGTAATTTTTAATTAAGAGTTAATATAGACTGGATGCCGTGGCTCTTGCCTGTAATCCCAGCACTTTGGGAGGCCGAGGCGGGTGGGTCACCTGAAGTCAGCAGTTCGAGACCAGCCTGACAACATGGTGAAACCTCGTTTCAACTAAAAACACAAAAAAATTAGCCAGGCGTTATGGTGCATGCCTGTAACTCCAGCTATATGGGAGGCTGAGGCAGGAGACTTGCTTGAACTCAGGAGGCGGAGGTTGCAGTGAGCTGAGATTGCGCCATTGCTCCACTCCAGCCTTGGCAACAAAAACTAAACTCTTGTCTCAAAAATAAATAAATAAAATAAAATAAAAGGAGTTAAAATAAAGAAAAGCATGTAAATTTTCAGGTAGGTGGACTAAAATTGAGAAGGGAGCAGCAATTTTGTTGAACTATAACTTAAAACCTTTGTTTCTCTCCTTAGAGCTCTAATCCACAGTAGGCAAGGGAATTTAATGTAAATTTCAGATTCTCCCTTTAGCAAAATTCTCTCACTAACGTCATGTTTAAAAATATACTATGCATTTACAGATTACGTATAGTATTAAATGTAGAACTTTAAATTAAAATGTTAAATCCCAGGATTAGAGGTACATTATCAAGTAAGAAATTGAACTGCAAGAATGTATACTACTATATCACATTTTCTAAAGGAATATTTTATATTCGGCTTCAGTTTAGCTTGACTTACGTCATCAATTTCTCAGCATTCAGTGGTTGATTTTCAAATAGCACCCCCAAAAAAGCCCAAGATGACTGAGCATCTTCAGTATTCTTTGACACTCCTCTGACACTATTTACAAGTCTGCATCATAGGCTTAGCACCAAATCTAGTTTATGTGTGTTTGATTTTCCTGAGTCCAGCAGAGGGACAGAATTGTGAATCATGAGTGGACTAGGCTTCTGCCCCTGTGATAATTGAGCTTCTGGAGGGACACAATAAAGAGAAAAAAATCAAATATCTAGGAAATGACCTTTGATTATGTTTATTCCTAGATGTAGAGAACATCCAAGAAAAAGTATTTTTGTCTGTTAGGGGAGGGAAGGAGATTGTGACCCTTCTAGAGGCCAAAGAAGCAAAACATTCCAAGAATTGATAACTGATCTTGTTGAGTGATACAAACTCATCACAGGGACAGATGTAGCAATTTAGAGATCAATGTGGACCCAGGAGAGAGTTGTTGTAATAATCTGGTCAAATGAGAATCAGATGGCTTTAGTTAGTCTGGAAGAAGGCTACATGCTAGATTTCCAGAGCCATATTATTAAGACTAAAAATTAAGTGGACTGGGTGCAGTGGCTCACAACTATAATCCCAGCACTTTGGGAGACTGAAGCGAAAAGATTGTTTGAGCCTGGGAGTTTGAGATCAGCCTGGGCTACATGGCAAATACCGTCTCTACTAAAAATACAAAAAAATAGCTAGGCGTGGTGGCATGTGCTTGTAGTCCCAGCTACCAGAAAGGCTGAGGTGAAAAGATCACCTGAGCCTGGGAGTTCGAGGCTGCAGTAAGTGATAATCATACCACTGCACTCCAGCCGGGATGATAGAGTGAGACATTGAATCAAAACAAACAAACAAACATATTTTTGAAATGATGAACAACTAGACAACTAGAAATGTGAGATATATTATGATGTGGATAGTAAGAAAGGATGTGAATGTGAACATAAGGTGAGCTCACTCTTTTTGTTAGAAATTGTAATTAAAAATATCTACATTAAGCTCACAGTCACCATTATACATAATCAGCAAACAAAAATGCATGCTAATTTAGATCACCAGTTTTTAAAAAGATCCTTCTCATCATCAGTATTTAACATTCTTCTGGAAGCAAAATAGTGGTATAAATACTATCACATAGGACAGGCATGGTGGCTCACACCTGTAATCCCAGCATTTTGGGAGGCTGAGGCAGGTGGATCATGAGGTCAGGAGTTCAAGACCAGCCTGGCCCAGATGGTGAAACTTCGTCTCTACTAAAAATATAAAAAAATTAGCCAGGCGTGGTGGCAGATGCCTATAATCCCAGCCACTTAGGAGGCTGAGGCAGATAATTGCTTGAACCCCAGAGGAGGAGTTTACAGTGAGCCCAGATCGCGCCACCACACTCCAGCCTGGGCTACAGAACGAGATTCCATCTCAAGAAAAAAAAAAAAAGAAAAGAAAAAGAAAACTACTATAACATAAAATTTTGGGGGTACAATTAAATGAGATATATAATATTTTGAAACTGGATATAGCCTGATAGTGATACCGTTAAAGTTTATTATTTTAGGATTTCAACAACCTCATGAGGTAGTTTCAATTATCTTTCATTTACAAGAAAGAAAAGAAAATGTGTCCACATTGTTTTCTAATGGTATGAATTCAGAGCGTTGTAAAGATGGATTTTTAACATTGAAGGTATGACTCCAGGATTAGAATCAACATTATACCTCATTGCACCATTATTAACAATATTCTTACATTTATTAATCTATAACCACATAAAAAACAGTTATATTTTTAAGTAGTGTACTGATTAATAAATTAGCAGATTTTTTTCTGGTGAAGTACAAAACTAAGATTGCATATGTAATAGAGATATTTCAACTATTTCACAGAAAAATGCAATTAATTTTGTAGCCATTATGTGTTTATTATTTAAGTCATATTTGGAATTGATGATGCATGCACTTTATACAGAAAAGGTATACGGTTAAAACGAAGATGTTCATCATGATTCTCAGACATCCCTAGTTTTCTTCTTTAAAAAAACATATAGTTTTCCATTTTTTTGTTACATATTCTAAGAGAAGCATGTAAAGACATGTGTTATCTTGTTTTTAGAAACATGACAGTGTACTTTATGAGATGTGAGATGTTAATGTAATCCACTTTTTTTTTAAACTTAAAAATACATCCTGGAGACTCATTGCGTTGCAGTACATAAAGACCTCTTTCTCTTTTTGAGTAGCGAAATAATAGTCTTTTTAATGGGTGTACTGTAATTGTTTTACCATTTTTAAAGGACATTTAGCTTTTTAAAAAATCGCTAACATAGCAATATGACAGGTGCTGTTTCGCACAGTGTTATATCTTTAGGAAATATGACTACAAGTAGAAATGGTAAAGCATAGTCTTGAAAAGTTTTCAACTTTGATAGGGATTTTATATTGCTCTCCATTGAGGTTGTTTTAACTGAAACCAATGACAGTCTATGAAAGTAACTATTTTTCCACAGCTGTAGCAAATCACTGTACCACCATGATCATTTTATTTTATCTTATAAATGAAAAAGTTTATGAGTGACATTTTATTGTTCATACTAAGTGAGCATGAGCATCTATGTGTATAAAGCATTTTGCATTTTGAAAATGTGTTCAGATCCTTTGCCAGACTTTCTGTTGACATGGTAGTATTTTTTTTTATCCACAATCTCTCTTTATTAATTGACCTTTATGTTTTTAAAATTTTAAACATAATGCATATTTCAGTTTACATCAAACATATATATATATATATATATATATATATTTTTTTTTTTTTTTTTTTAACAAATAAATACAAATCAAATGGAATGTCCACTACCCAGTCCAGGAAATGGAAAATTTCTAGCCCCCAAGAATCCTTCTCTGTGTATATTAATAGCAACACCATTTCGCCTTCTGAGAGGTGCCAGTAAGCTTTATTTTGTGATAATAATGTCTGTTTTTCTTTATAGTTTGAATATCAACGTAGATCTTTCTAAATAATACAACAATTTTGACTGTTTTTGAAATTTATGTGTAATCATAGTTCAGATAATCTTTTGTCTTTCTTCTTTTGCCAAATACTGTTGTGTAGCATATCTTTCTACATAAATCTATTTGAATTTAGTTCAATCCTATTAATATGGGTCACATATCAATAAATATGTTATGCACACATCAATGGATTGTGGAGTGGCCTCTTCCCCTAGTTTTGACTGTTACTAATGATGTTCCTGCGAATTTTCTGTACATGCATCCTGATACTCATGTACATTAGTATATATTCTAAAGTAAATTTGCTGTTCCATAGCATGTACCTAATTTTTATCTTTTCAGAAATTGTCATAGTACCTTCCTAAGCTATAACCAACACAATTTCCACCAGCTGTGAGTGAGTTCCTGTTATTTCATGTCAACATCTTAACTTCTTATTTTCAGAATTTTAACAATATCATTTTTATTCACATTTTTCTAAATATCGGTAATCTTTCATCTATGTAATGAAGTTTTTTTTAGATCAAAATGTTTATTTTTTCTGTTTTCAAAAATAAATCCAAGCAGATAATGAAATAAACACATTTTTTTTAGTGTTTCATCCTGGGTTCTCTGTTCTAGAATTTAGTAAACAGTTCTAGTTTAGATTACTTCAACATTTCTTCTTGCTGCTTATAACCATGTATTGAAGTTTTTCAAGTGTTTTTCGGTAGTTTCTTCAAGATGTCTATTGTTTTCTTGTGGATTCCTTCATTCACAAATTCATAACAGGTGTAGAGCACCAAGTATTTTCTGGGCAGTTTCTAGGTCACTCAGTCACATCACTGCATGGAAAACAACCATCCTGTCCTCAGGAAGCTTGCATTTTTAGTGGGAAATGCAGAAAATTCAAAATAAACATGAGAAATGTATTATTCTTATAGCTGTTAGAAATGATAAGTTCAATCAGAAAAGAGATGTAGCAAGGAATATTGTGAATAGAGCAGAACGGATCGTGGTGATCAGTGCTTCCTCACTGAGAAGGTAATATCTGAGCAAAGGGCTCGAAGGAAGGGAATGAGGCAGGCAGTTATCAAGGGGATACTGTTTTCAGGAAGAAGAAATAGTTGCTACAAATGCTTTAAATTGGGAGGTTCTGGTGAATATTTGAGGAAAGCAAGGAGTCAAGTGTAGCTGAAGCAAAGGAAGCAAGAGGAAAGGAGTAGGAGAACAGGGAAAAGAGGTTATGGGGTGGCAGGGTGGTGCCCAGAATCCATAGCATGTGGTAGACAGAATAATGACCCCCAAGGATGGCCACACCCTAATACTCACAACTGTGAACGTGTCACTTCATCTGTCAGAAGAGTCTCTGCAAATGTGATCAAATTAAGAATCTTGATGTAAAGCAAGTATCCTGGATTACATGGGAGATCCCAGTGTAACTCATTAGTCTCGCTAAGAGTGAAGCAAGAGAATCAATGTGAGAAAAAAGAGATGTGACAATGGAACTACAGGTTGAAATGATGCACTTTGGATATAAAGGAAGGGGACACAAGCCATGGAATGCAGACAGCTGTAAAAGGCAAGGAAACAGAGCCTCCTTTGAAGCTTCCGGAAGGAATGCCATCCTATCATCACCTTGGTTTTAGATTTCTCACATTTAGAGCTATAAGAAAATTAATTTGTGTTGTTTTAATTCACTAGGTTTGTGGTCATTTCTTACGGTAGGAATAGAAAAGTAATATGTAGGGTCTTGTATAAATTCTAACTTTTACTCTAAGTTACATGGGAAGATACTGCAGAATTTTTAGCAGAAAACTGATCCTATACTAATTGTGTTTTAACTAATGGATACCAGGCTTAACACCTGAGTGATGAAATAATCTGTATAACAAGTCATTAGCTCATATTTTTCTACAACATAAGTGTGGTATCATAGCATATCTTTAGTAAATTCTATCTACCATTCATGAAAGCAATAATTCCATTTCACACAGATTGTTTAAGAGAATGAAAAACAAGCGGATATTGCACATCTGATTTTATGTGGCTAATATAAGTTTGCCATCTAAATTAAATAAGAATAGCTAAAGGAAAGACATTTTACAGGGGAATATCTTGTATAAAAAATGAAAAATTTTATAAAACTCAAAAATTACATATAATCTGTATAATAATCTGTATAACTACCCCCATGACCAGGGTTTACCTACGTAAGAAACCTGCATATGTACTCCTGAACTTAAAATGAAAGTTCAAAAATAGAATTTTCACTCTGTCTTCTGACTTTAAAGTTGAAACGACAGAAATTTCTGGAGTATTAGACATGGAGTTTTAGGGAGTGTTGTTAGGGATTGACTCCTAAGTCAAAGATTTTGGCCTGAGCAACTGGAAACTATAAATCTGCTTTTATTTGGAGTGACAGTGATTTAGGTGGGGGAAAAAAACCAGATTTCAGCTTTGAATATGGTGAGATATATCAAGTTTTGAATTCTAAATTGGGGACCTCTTACCAGGAATCAGCTTCTCTAGCATTTAATGTCATGGGACTAGATAATACGTAAAAATGTGAGTGTTGTGAGAGAAGAAGTAGGTCCATTTTCAGGAGCAAGCCTTCAATAAGACAGGTGTATGGTAAAGGAGGGTGTGGGGAGAGAGAAGATAAAACAATGAATGAAACGGACAATCAATATTTCCTGAGCTGCAGGAAAACCTGAGTGTCTTACAAGACAAAGAAAATGTACGGAAAAGAGAATGTGTCAACCTCGTCAAAACTGCTACTAAGTCAAGAACGATGAGAGGTTTGAACTGTTAACTTTAGTTGCAGTGAGATTATAGTTGTACTTGATGTTTGTAATGTCAATAATATAGTGAGTCCAGAATTATTTCTGCAGTGGATTTAAAAGGGAATGCAGTGAGAAAAATTGGAGAATGTACATGCAAGCAAACTCCAGAAAACTTTACTAGAAAGGAGCAAATATATGCAGCAGTATTTGCCAGGGAACAGAGTTAGTGTAACCAGTTATATATATCTATATATATATCTCCCGGAAGTTTCTCTAACACAGTCCCTCATTATGATGTTTGACTTATAACTTCTATATTCTTAACAATTTACTATATGTAGTGAAAGAGAAACATTTACAAATCAATTGGTTTATCTATTATCTCCTGCCAGTTTATTTTTTTGTCATATTTTCTTACATGTATGCAGACAAGGAAATGAGATGAATATTGTTGTAATAAAGAGTGATGGAAAATCTATGTTATTAAAAACTTTGAAAAACATATTAATGAACTATTTTAGTTTATGATACTTTTAGCTTTGTAGAAAAGTTACAGGATTGTATGAAAGTCCTGTATATCTCACCACCCACTTTACCCTCTTGTGATCATTTTCAGTTACTTTAGTGCTTTTGTCACAAATAATGCATCAATAAGTATATACTGTCATGAAATAAATTTGAAATAAATTTGGTGGTTTATTCAGATTTTCATGTTTCTTCCCCAGTGAAGTTTTCACTTCTAAAATTCCACCAGAAAACCACATTGCATTTAGCCATCATGTATCCTTATGCTCTTGGATGCTGTGGAAGCTTCACATCTTTGGCTTGTTTTGATAACTCTGACATTGTTGAGGTGTACTTGAATGCTTTGTAGAATGTCTCTCAGTTTGAGATTTTAGAAACATTTTATATAATGGACAGACTGTGGTTATGGGCTTTGAGAGAAAGAATACAGAGGTTAAAATGCCATTGTCAGCACATCATATCATGGCATGGGCATATGTTTTCAAAATTGCTTATTAATGATCACATTAACCTTGACACCTAGGTAAGGTCTCTACTGGAATGCTGCTTTCCAAACTGTCCTTTTAGAAGCTAATCACTAAGCATTGTCCACACTTGAGGGACTGCCAGTTATTCTGTAACTTTTTGAAGGGTAGATTTACAAAATTACCTGAAATTATTCTGTAGGATATTTGTCTCTTCTCCCCTGTTCTTTTATTTAATGATGTATTTATGTTCATATTTACATCTAGATATTTACTTTTTACTTTGGGTTATAATTTAATACTATCTGAATGACTTTGTTATGCAGATTGACTCAGTTTTGTCCATTGGGCGCTCTGCTCTAACATTCTGGGTTTTGAGCACTTTCTTTCTTTCATATTTTGGGCACTGCAAGGTGCCTCAGTCTCATCTTGTATTTTCTGGCCCAGTGATGGAATGAAACACTTTAAGAAGAAGACATCTTCCAAAGAAAAAGATGGTGAGGAGGTTTAACCTACCAGAATTTAAGTCAAGTTGTATCATAATCTTCTAAAGCACATGCCTCTAAGTTAAAAAAAAAATTAGTATAATAAAAGAAATTCTAAAACATGATATAAAGTGTTATGAGATATCAATGTAATATACATCATGAACAACTCAGTAATGAAAAAGTCATCCTCAATTGCTATTGGAACTAGCAACACTGAAATTTAATTTTGATTTATAGCTGATATAATTGAGGAAATGCAGATGACAGATTATCACATAGAAGAGTCAAATTGTCTCTCTGCATGAGAAAAATAAATTTCCTAAAAATAATTAAAGTTATAAAAATAAGCAAAAATGTTATTGGCAGGTACATAAGAAACAGATATGCATGAATGATAGCTCTGTGGGTTAATTCAAATCATCAGGAGTCAATATTTCAGACAATAGGTAATGAACACTAAGTTTTCATATATTTGACCAATAATGGCATTTTGAATATTTTAAAAGTTATTAACCCCAAAGAGAAAAAAAAAGTTTATAGAAGTGCTATTTATAAAATGCAGGATAGAATTAACAACAGAATAATGGCTAAACATTAAGATATCTAAACACAGTATAGAACTTTCACAGGTCTCTAAATATTCAGAATATAAAAGCACATGGATATATTATTGGAAAGGAGTATTTCCATCACTGGAAAGAATGTTATAAAAAATAAAGCAGGCATTTCTTACATTTAAGTGATTATATGTTTTTTCATTTATATTTATTCAATCATTAAATAGAAATGTTTATTTTAGAACCTAAAGTGTGTTCGATGCTGAGGAAAGACTATGACTAGCAATATCTAATTCTGGCTTTCAAAAAACTTAGATTTAAAAAAAAACATTTTAAAGCAATATAATAGAGCCAAGTGTTCACTAAACTTTAAGTTGATTTTTAGGTTACATATTTTAACGTAATTCATAAAGAGATGGAAACAATAAACTACTCTAAAATTACAGACTGTGGATGCAGGAGACTTTTCTTTTTTTTTCTTTTTTTTCTTTTTTTTTTTTTTTCTTGTTGTCCAGGCTGAAATGCAGTGGCATGACCTCAGCTCACTGGAACCTCTGCCTCCCGGGTTCAAGCAATTCTCCTGCCTCAGCCTCCTGAGTAGCTGAGATCACAGGTGCACACCACCATGCTTGGCTAATTTTTGTATTTTTAATAGAGAAGGGGTTCCTCCATGTTGCCCAGGCTGGTCTGGAGCTCCTGTCCTCAGGTGATCCACTCATCACAGTCTCCCAAAGTGCTGGGATTGTAGGCATGAGCCACGGTGCCAGTGCAGGGCCAGGAGACATTTGGAATGTGAAATTTACCTCCTTGCTCAGATCTCTTTGAGCGACCATGAAAAATTTACCTGAAAAAAGACTTTTGTAATGGTGATCAACTTCAGTGCTAAATAACATGTTGAAGTATTTGCAGTATTTACATTTACGGTATCGTTCATGGATTGAGTTTGAATCTATAATCTTACTATTTGTTTTCTCTTTGTACCATCTACTTTTGTTCTCTTTTTTCTTTTTCTATCATCTTTTGAATGAAATAAATTTTTAAAAATATTATTATTATTATTACTTGTCAATTAACTCTCTTATTTTGTTATCTTAGTGTAGAAGTTGGTGAATTATGACTAGTGGGCTACATCTGGAAGGCAATATCTTAGCCCTTGATCAAAGAATGATTTTTGGATCTTATTAGGCTGGGTTAAAAAAAGAAAAGAAAAAAAATGATATTATATGTGGCCTTCAAAGTCTAAAATATTTAGTATCTGCCTCTTAACAACAACAAAAACAAAAAGTTTGTTTATCCCTTCTTAGTGGTTTCTTCACGAATCCTACTACAGAAAGTCCTCCTTGGCCAGGTATGGTGCCTCACGCCTGTAATCCCAGTACTTTGGAAAGCCAAGGTGGGTGGATCACAAGGTCAGGAGTTTTTGAGACCAGCCTGGCCAACATGGCGAAACCCCTCTCTACTAAAAATACAACAAATTAGCCAGGCATGATGGCACATACCTGTAATCGCAGCTACTCAGGAGACTGAGGCAGGAGAATTGCTTGAACCTGGGAGGCAGAGGTTGCAGTGAGCTGAGATCGTGCCACTGTACTCCAGTCTGGGCCACAGAGAATCTTAAAAAAAAAAAAAAAGAAAGAAAGTTCTCTTTTTGTATGGCAGAGACCATAAAAGTACCTTTGCACACTGAAGCCCATGCAAAGTGATCTATCTTAATAATTAACTGAGAAAATCACAAGTGTTCTACTACCTTAAATCTTTTAGTGAAAGCTCTAAAACTCTTTTATTATTTGTCATAAATGTATAGAAAATGAAAGAAACATAGTAAGCAACTATTATTGAGTAAGCTATAATTTGACACACTGGAAACATTGAGAATTAAAGTGTTTTCTTTCTTTATCAAAAAAAAAAAACTTGGCTGAGCATGATATTTTATGCCTATAACCCCATCATTTTGGGAAGTCAAGACAGAAGGATTGTTTGAGCCCAGGAGTTTGAGACCACCCAGGCAATATTGTGAGATGTCGTCTCTACAAAAGAGATAAAGAGAGGAAAGAAGGAAAAGAAGGGAGAAAAGAATGGAGGAAGGAAGGAAGGAAAGGAAGGAAGGAAGAAAGGAAGGAAGGAAGGAAGGAAAAAAGGGAGGAGAAAGGGGGAAGGTGAGGAGAGGAAGAAAAGTAGGAGGAGAAGGAAGGGAAAAAGGGAAGGAAAGGGGAGGAGAGGGGAGGGGAGAAATATTTGGTGATATTGGTGTTTACCTGTAGTCTACTTGGGAGACTGAGGTGGGAGGATCGCTTGAGCTGCATTCCAGTCTGGGCAACAAATGGAGACCCTGTCTCAAGACAAAAACAAAACTTAAGCATAGTTTAAATAGTGCTTGCCTTCTCATCACGAAACATGATACAGAGTAAGCATCCGTTTTTTGCCTTGGCAAATTGTCAAACTCCTTTCTGAATTTGTTGTAAAACATCTCTGAAGTTCCTTCAATAGGATATTTTGCGCTGGTGTTACTTCCTCTGTGACATTTCATTCTTTTCTTTACATCTACATTCTTCAATATGTCAGTATCCTGTTCACTGTTCAGTTGACATCAGATCTGGAGTGGCATCAGATCTCAAGTGGTGACACTGTGTCAATAGTCCTATGCTGCACTTGTGTTTGATTCTTATTTTACTTTCAAGAATGTCATATTTTGTTTGCTGCACTTTCATCTATGTTGGCCAATATGCTCTTCCAATTATCCATTTTTGTAAAATGTCATGTGAGTTTACCACTGAGAACCAACCAGATAATGCAACTACACGTTTGAGTATCTGTGAATGAACTGAATAATGATCAATTACTGAAGGACTTTGAAAAAAGTGACATATTTGGTCACTAATCATGATCACTGTAATTTATGTAGTGGCTTGTGGATTGCAAGGCTAGCATGCAATTACGCCAGTTAATATGCTATGATAATCGAAAATTGAACTTTAAACTGTGATAACTGAGCTCTATTCATAAAAGAACTATGCAAAATGAAGACTCCATATATGTCTTTAACTTATCATAGTTTTTGTTATATTTATCACTTTGTGCATCATGTGAAAATATTTCCTTTTCTCTCTTTTTGTTAACAAGGGTTATGATCTCTAAATTACAGAATATTAAATGAGATTAAAAACTATGTTTTCCTGAGAATTCTGCCTTGAGACACAAGTGCATGGAAGAATGCAGGCTGAGGCTGATGCTAATGACAAGTTGTTGACTCAGAGTCTGGAAAAACTGAGATGGCTGGTGCTCGCAGGACAGAGAAGCAGAGATGAGAAAGGTGCAGAGAGAGAACTCTGGATGTTCATCGTGTTTCCCTCAATTTTTCAAAACGTGAAAACTCACTGAGGCTGGAGAAAGAACCACTTACAGGGATTAGAGGAAACAGTGCTCCATACTCACACAGTGATGAGAATAGTGCTTGTTCTCATCAGCAGATATGGAAACCTCAAGGTCTATGGGTGATTGATCACACATGAAAATCTTGATTCAGTGGTAGGGAACAATTAACCCAAGAGCTATTGCTCCAGTTCTACATAAAAGAAATAATGGTCTTACAAAAGCAAGAATCAAAGTACAAACAGTCCCAAAATAAAGTACAAGGCTCTTTATAGTAATTCAAAAATACTCAGAATTCCAAAATAAATTCTTAATGTTTATCCTATAGACATATTATGAGTCATGCAAAGAAACAGGAAAAATAATCATGACACAGAGATAAATCAATTAAAATCAACCCAGAAATTAAATACATATTATAATTAGCTGACAAGAATATGAAAATGGTTATAACTGTATTTAACTTGATAAAAAATTAAGTAAAGATATGAATATATACAAGATATACAAATAAAACTTCTAGAGTTAAAAACTAAAATGAGTGTGATGAAAGTTACAGAAGATATGATTATAGGTTGAAATATTGCAGAAGAAAAGAGTAGGAAACTTGAAGATAAAACAATAAAAATTATCAAAAATCAAACCTAGACATTTTAAACATTTCTCCTCTTAAAGTTTTTTTAATCATTTCATTTTTCTCTCTACCAGTTTATTAATTTATTTTAGCTATTACAAATTTAGTTCCTACTTGTTTAGTAACTCTTTTATGGTTTGCCCAACAAATCGTATTATGCACCATTAGTAATCAAAATCTAGTTTCAATCCATAATGTTTTCTGGATGCTGGATTATAAAAGTACCACAGAATACATTAGCACTGCTCATCATCACTGGTCATCTCTGACGTGAATTACATCACAATTTCCTTTTGTGTTCCTTGTTCAGATTTATTCATGCATTTTAATTCTCTTCACCTTCTTTTTTCTGTCTCATGTTCAGTTGTAGATCATTTGTCTTTGTTACAAAATCATTATGTTTAGTGTATATGCTAAAGTTGATATCTCTTAGCATTGCTTGTCTGAAGATATTTTTGCCCTTCTGTTAAAAAGTTAATTTTTGTGATTATAGAATTTAAGGATGACAGCTACTTCAGTTAAATTTTCTCTGTCTCCTAGAATATTAATTGATTGTTGTTGCTGAGAAATCAGCTGACAATCTACCTGTCTGTTGATCATAATGTGACTGTTTTTTGTCTGACTGCTTTCAGGTTTTTATCTTAGGCTCATCTGGTTTACTTACATATTTTAAATCTGGCTCAAAATATTAGTGAGGGCCAACTTATGGCCTTGGCTTTGCAGATTTTTCTTTACCTTTAGTTTCTGGTACATTTTTTTGTCTTCCTCTAGCTTTGCTTATAAGGCAATTTTCTGTCCTACTACATAGGATGAGCAGCTGGTTTTAACTGTTTAAGTCTTTGCACATTGGGTCTACATCTTTGTCCTTGAATTGTGTACCTCTGACCCCAGGACAGCAACAAAGCCAAAAAGCGAATTTTCCCATAAAGAATTTATTCTCATAGAAAAAGCAGGGTTGTGATCTGTTGTTTTACTTACTACTCTAGGATTTTACTAGCCCTTATATTTTCTTCTGTCATCTTGTCTTTATTACTTTTATTGAACTATTGTGTATTCTTTCCAGAGTTTTAAATTGATTTTAACATCATTATTTTCCAAATAAACTTCTCTACTATGTCAGAAAACAATAGTCTCTCTCTAAGAGTTTTGATATGAGTTGCAAATATATTGTCCCAATGTATATTGTATTTTAACCATTTGAGTATATATTCATAAATAGATTATTGGAGTATTTTTACTAAAGTCAAATTATTTATTTACTTTTGTCATTATACTTTCTTCTCTCATTATTCTGATACTCTTGGAAATAACTCCCTTCATTCTTTCATTTTTTTCTCTAAATCTCTTTACTCTGTTTTTCTAATTATCTTTGTTTGATTTTCTGGTTCTTGTATTCTCTTTCATTTACTATGTTGACAATAATTTCTATTGTCTTTTTAATTGTTTCCAATTATGTCTTTATTTTTGTCACTAATTTTTAACTATTCACATTTTTTCCTAAGCTCTGTTTAATTATTTATTTATGTATTTATTTATTGAATTTTTTAAAATTGTACTTTAGGTTCTGGGGTACATGTGCAGATCATGCAGGATTGTTGCATAGGTACACACATGGCAATGTGGTTTGCTGCCTCCATTCCCCCGTCACCTACATCTGGCATTTCTCCCTATGTTATCCCACCCTGACCTCCCCATACCCCCACTGTTCCTCCCTTGTCCCCCCCAACAGACCCCAGTGTGTGATGCTCCCCTCCCTCTGTTCATGTGTTCTCATTGTTCAACACCTGCCTGTGAGTGAGAACATGTGGTGTTTGATTTTCCATTCTTGTGTCAGTTTGCTGAGAATGATTGTTTCCAGATTCAGCCACGTCCCTACAAAGGACACGAACTCATCATTTTTTATGGCCTCATAGTATTCCATAGTGTATATGTGCCACTTTTTCCTTGTCTATTCTATCGTCAATGGGCATTTGGGTTGGTTCCAGGTCTTTGCTATTGTAAACAGTGCCACAATGAACATGTGTGCATGTGTCTTACAGTAGAACAATTTATAATCCGTTGGGTATATACCCAGTAATGGGATTGCTGGGTCAAATGGAATTTCTATTTCTAGGTCCTTGAGGAAGTGCCACACTGTCTTCCACAATGGTTGAACTAGTTTACACTCCCACCAACAGTGTAAAAGTGTTCCTATTTCTCCGAATCCCCTCCAGCATCTGTTGTCTCCAGATTTTTAAATAATCACCATTCTAACTGATGCGAGGTGGTATCTCAATGTGGTTTTGATTTGCATTTCTCTAATAATCAGTGATGATGAGCATTTTTTCATATGTTTGTTGGCCTCTTTTCATATGTTTGTTGTCTTCTTTTGAAAAGTGTCTGTTCATATTCTTCACCCACTTTTGGATGGGTTTGTTTGTTTGTTTCTTTTAAATCTGTTTCAGTTCTTTGTAGATTCTGGCTGTTTGTCAGATGGGTAGATTGCAAAAATTTTTTCCATTCCGTTGGTTGCTGGTTCACTCTAATGATTGTTTCTTTTG
The DNA here is from genome assembly GCA_963573385.1 of Cacajao melanocephalus. NCBI lineage: Eukaryota > Metazoa > Chordata > Mammalia > Primates > Pitheciidae > Cacajao > Cacajao melanocephalus. The sequence continues at coordinate 276 of CAUYLG010027424.1, read as the reverse complement.
CTGTACAGAAACTCTGGAGTTTAATTAGGTCCCATTTGTCTATTTTGGCTTTTGTTGCCAATGCTTTTTGTGTTTTAGCCATGAAGTCCTTGCCTATGCCTATGTCCTGAATGGTTTTACCTATATTTTCTTCCAGGGTTTTTATGGTGTTAGGTCTTATCTTTAAGTCTTTAATCCATCTGGAGTTAATTTTAGTGTAAGGTGTCAGGAAGAGGTCCAGGTTCTGCTTTCTGCACATGGCGAGCCAGTTTTGCCAACACCATGTATTAAACAGGG
>CAUYLG010027421.1:0-54952 GCA_963573385.1 Cacajao melanocephalus | reverse complement strand
TTGTTTCTTGGCCGCATAAATTTCTTCTTTTGAAAAGTGTCTGTGCATATCCTTTGCCCACTTTTTGATATGGTTGTTTGCTTTTTGGTTTTTTTGTTTGTTTGTTTGTTTTTGTAAATTTGTTTTAGTTCTTTGTAGATTCTGGATATTAGCCCTTTGTCAGATGGAGAGATTGCAAAAATTTTCTCCTACTCTGTAGGTTGCCTGTTCACTCTGATGATAGTTTCTTTTTCTGTGCAAAAGCTCTTTAGTTTAATTATATCCCATTTGTCAATTTTGGATTTTGTTGCCATTGCTTTTGGTATTTAGTCATGAAGTCTTTGCCCATGCCTATGTCCTGAATGGTATTGCCTAGGTTTTTTCTAGGGTTTTTATGGTTTTAGGTCTTACATTTAAGTCTTTAATTCATCTTGACTTAATTATTGTGTAAGGTATAAGGAAGGGATTGTTTCAGCTTTCTGCATATGGCTAGCCAGTTTTCTCAACACCATTTATTAAATAGGGAAACCTCTCCCCATTGCTTGTTTTTGTCAGGTGTGTCAAAGACCAGATGATTGCAGATGTGTGGCATTATTTCTGAGACCTAAGAATACGGAGCACTTAATGAATTTGCTTGTCATTCTTGTGCAGGGGCCATGCTAATCTTCTCTGTATCATTCCAATTTTAGTATATGTGCAGCACTTTGGTGTGTCTTTATAAAGAGAACATATTAATTTTGAGAAAAATATCTTCAATTTCACTCTTGTTAAGAATATAGTAAGGGCCTTCACAGGGCAGTTGCAGTGCTGTTCCTTAACATAGATCCATTAAGTTCCTTCAAAGCAAAATTCCAGGAAAGAATCCTAAAATGTCATTTGAGAACACAGATTATTGGTGGTCTCACTGAAACCAATATTACCTTTTAGTTATTGACTGCTTATCCTTAAGAGAAATTCTCCATAAATATCCATTCGTGTGTTTGTTTAACAAAATAAAGCACTGGGTATGTGCCAAGCATTTTTTATGGTGCTGGGGATATAGCAAAAAATAGACAATTTCTTCATTTTCATGGAGTTTAAATCTTAGTGAGGATGGGAGAAACAGATAATTAAAAAGTAAACAAGAAAATAATTTTAGAGAGTTACAATGAGAATACTAAAGGAAAACTCAAGTAGAGTAGTAATACAAACATCGACTGCTTTTGATATGTTTAAGGCATTGACAATTGAGCTGAAATGAACAAGAAGCAGCCAGGCAAATACCTGGGAAACCCTGGCAATCCCAGTGAAGTGAACAGTAGATGCAAACATCAAGAAGTAGAGTTGAGCTTAGGCAGTTGAAGGAGTTTGTGGTACTGGACTATACTGAACAATGGGGATGGAAGCAGAAATGCCCCAAGCGTGTATGGCTATAAATTCAGAGCCAAATTCGTAGCTCACCTATAATGAGCATACAGTGCAAACTGGCAAAGGGTTCACCTACCTTAAACACTTGAATTCCATTCTTTGGCCATTGTCATAGTACCATAAAAATACGGTAATTTTTTGGTATTGTATTGTGTTAGAAAATGCCCTTTGACTGACATGCTAGAAAATTAGCATACTACATACAGACATCTATGATGTTCTGTGATTTTTATTGATTGCTATTATAAAAATACTGTGACATTATTTTGGGAAAGATCATGGTCGACAGGACCACAATTAACATGGTAGTCAAAGTCCACCAATAGACCTTCATATTGTGGAATTAGTGGGTGACACTAAACATTCTAACATAAATCTTCACAGACCCTGTGTGTCTACTGGAAGGAAATGGTCAGGTTTTGAGGTGCTGAAATTCTCTCTGGTGCCAAAGAGCCCCTTGAGGCACTGTTTTAGAGAGATGGGTTATTACATCACTCAAACTATAAATCATCTCTACAGGTCTTCAAATCTGAATGATTTACTCCCTTGTCCTTGCAGGATTGAGAAATTATTACCAAAAAAAAATCCAAAAATATAGCTTCCAACTAGAAAGACATCATCTCAGGTTTAAAAATATATCTAATCCAATTAAGCAACAGTTTTCTGAGATGCAGAAACTATAGAGCACAATGATGGTACTGGAAATGAAATGTAAGAGAACGATGAAATCTATAAATCACAACTCTGGAAGTCTTAAGCAAGTCCTAATGTTTAAAGGCAGCATCCTTTGATATTCTACTAATTGCTATAAAGCATATTTAGAAATGGCAGAATTTTCTAGGAAAAAATAATAAATGGACTTTTAGTTGAAAGTGACACCATCTTCTATGATTTGACAACATCTTGGAAACAGCTGCCATAACTATATTTCCAAGGAATTCACAGCACTTTATAGATTAATACAAACTGATGGTTTGAGACCTATTCATCTTTAAGCTTTCTTTAGTTCTCTCTCCTTCACAAATGGGTGAATTGACATAAATCTATTCTTCCTGTTCATCTTCTCTCTGCCCCGTGAATGTCATCAACTTGTGTTGATTGAGAGGATTGGGTGTGAGGAACTAAAAAATATCAAGGCATTTCAAGTACAACTATGTACCAAATAACAACATGTTGGTCCACGATGAACTGCATATAATGATAGTGGTCCTCTAAGACTAAAATGGAGCTGAAAAATTCCTATTGCCTAGTGGCATCATAACCACAGTGCAACGTATTACTCACATATTTTTGGTGATGCTGGTGTAAATGAAACTACTGTGCTGCCAGTCATATTAAAATATAGCACATACAATTGTGTATGGTGCATACTTGATAATGATAACAAATGATTAGTTACTGGTGTATGCAGTTACTATATTATACTACATTATACATTTTATTGTTATTTTTGAGTGCACTCCTTCTACTAATGAAACAAAAAGTTGGCTATAAAACAGCTTCAGGCAGATCCTTTAGGACGTATTTTAGAAGGAGGCGTTGTTATGAGAGGAGAGGATGGTTCCATATGTGTTTTTGGCCCGGAAGAGTTTCCAGTGGCACAAGACATGGAGGTGGAAGACAGTGATATTGATGATCCATTGATGATCCTTACCCTGGGTAGGCCTAGGCTAATGTGTGTGTTCATGTCTTAGTTTTTAACAAAAAAGTTAAAAATGTTTTAAAAATAGAAAAAAGGTTATATAATAAGGATATAAAGAAAAAATATTTTTATACAGCTATATGATATGTCATGTTTTAAGTTAAGCATTATTACAAAAGAGTCAAAAATTAAAAAGCTAAAAAGTTTACAGAGTAAGAAAATCACAATAGCTAAGGTTAATTTGTTACTGAAGAAAGAAAAATATTTTTATAACTGTAAAGTCTATAGCAGTGTACAGTTATATCCTAGGCCATCACATTCATCTGCAATTCATTCCCTGACTCACCCAGAGTAACTTCTAGTCCTGCAAGCTTCATTCATGGTATATACCTATACAGGGGTACCATTTTTCATCCTTTATATGATATTTTTACAGTATCTTTTCTGTGTTTATAAACACAAATACTATTGTGTTCCAGTTGCACACAGCATTTGGTACACTGACTTGCTGTACAACAGGAGTCCTCAACCCTCAGGGTGCAGACTGGTATCAGTCCTGGTCTCTTAGGAACCAGCCATACAGCAGGAGCTGAGAGTAGTAGGCCTGTGAGCATTACTGCCTGAGCTCTACCTCCTATCAGATCAGTGGTTGCATTAGATTCTCATAAAATAGCAAACCCTATTGTGAACTATGTATGTTAGAGATCTAGGTTGAGCATTCCTTATGAAAATCTGACATCTAATGATCTGTGGTGAAACAGTTTCATCCCAAACCATCGCTTCTCCCCATACATCAGTCCATGGAAAAGTCATCTTCCACAAAATCAGTCCCTGGTGCCAAAAAGGTTGGGGACCCATGCTGTACAGGTGTGTAGCCTAGAAGCAGTAGGCTATATCCCATAGAGCCTAGGTGTGTAGTAGGCTGTACCATGTAGGTTTGTGTAAGTACACTCTGATATTCACACAACAATGAAATTACCTAATGATGCATTTCCTATAATCTTATCATTGACGATACACAGCTCTACTTTCTGCCACAGGCAAATTATGTCATTAGTTGGGAAAAAGATTAGTTGCTGTACAAGCAAAGAGTCCTACAAGTCCATTCATATTCGTCAGAATTTTCCACATTAAAATAATCCTATCCTCATTTTTAAAGACCTACCCTATCCCATCCTCATCAAACTAAAAATGATTTGCTTTGTCAGTGTTAGGTACAGCACACTTCTAGAACGTCCAGACATCAAATCTCTTGTCTCTACTGCAGAAAGTTAAGTAGAGATGTGGAAGTTTCTTCAGTTCCTAGCACCGGTGGAGGCAATGGTCCTGAATTACTATATTAAGCTTCACAAACAAATGTTCACTTCACTTAAAAGCTTTCTAGACCTCACCAGATAGTGACACATTAAGATGAAGACAAAACAGCATAATTTGCTACAAATTATGCTAAAAGCATAAATAATCACATTCTCCATATTATTAGGAAACAAAACTGAGCAAGTTTTAAAGCTTTGTAGTATGCAGGGGATTTGTTACCTCCAGAAAGAAAGGGGAGCTTCCCTAGAAGAATGCTATCTGGATAAAATGACCTCCCAGCAATAGCTAACATGTCAGCATCCTCTTCCTCTGTGCAGGGAACCCTGCTGAGCTCCTTGTGTGCATTATTTTATTCTCTCATCACAGAATTCTTGTGGACTATTTATTTTCACTACCATTTCACAGCACCAAGGTTTAGAAATGTGCAGACTTGACCAGGTTTATGCAGCTAGTAGAGTACTTGATTTTAAATATTGATGCCTGCCTCCTTAACATCTTTATGTAGTGTGAGCAGCTTAGCACAGAAACATCCAGGAATCGGGTTTGATGGGCTGAGAGATGCAATATCAAATAAATACAAAATGAAGCTATTTTCTGAAATGAATACAGCTGGTCCTGGAGATAATTTTGTATCCTGCTAATTATTTAGAAAGAAAAATCAAAACTGATGCCAAAAAAAGGATAAACAATTATGTCTATTTTTAAAAATATTCTGAGATACATCTATAAATAATTTAGTGGGTTTCTAAATTAATCAAAGTGATTTACCTCCAATTTATTTCTACATGGTATCTTTTCCTCCTTGAAATCCTAAAGTGCTGTGAGAACAGGGGAACAGGAAATATGAATGTGGAACTTTGCATAGAATATAATAAAAAACTTTTAAGGTAGAAAACTTAAATTTTTTAAGTAACATATTTGTGATAAATTATGAAAAAAAAGCTGAAAAAATTTTGGCCATAGGGTAAACAAATGAATAAAATACAAAAATTACAATCTAATTGGAAGCATTTCTTTATCCCTCAACTTTCTTTATATTTTTTGTATTTTAGAATTCAAGTCTGGATATTAACAGTGTAAATGGTTTAAATAACACAACAAACAGAACATTCCTTTTCTGTGCCTCATTCTCTTCTTTTGAGTGTGTAGGAGGAGCAAGGTGTAGCAGCAATAAACTTTGGTATAATTGTGGTTCTAGACTATCATATATACTCAAAAAGTATCCATTAAGTGAATTAATGAAAGAATGTTTAAAGTGAGTAAATCATATGAGCCATTTTCTGAAAAGCAATTAATTACATTTAAGGATGGAACAAGATTATTTCTAAATAAGGAGGAAAAGAACAGGGCTGGTTATATTATTGTTATTTGTTATATATAAATAATAGAAAATCCATCTATATGGTAAAAAAATGAGTTTACAGGTAATGTACTTATATCGTACAAAATCATTTGTGGACTGATTACTTCCACGCCCCTGTCTCTCAAGCAGGTGACTGATTGGAACTTGATCTTTCAGTTCAGAGTCAGAACGTATCTTTCCAGGACCTAAGAAGCTCAAGGTATGCAGGGCAAGTAAGAAAGATCTAGAAAGTCTTTATTTTAAATCCTACATTAATGATAACAATATTGAGATTCAAAGTGCCTCTTCTAACCAGGATAGTCTATAGAACAATTCATTTTGCAAATAAAAGAGGTCTGGCATTTTTACCTTTCTCTTCTTTTATTGTCCTCACTGGATTCTAAAAAGCTTGAGGGAATCACTATGTTAGATATTTGTGGGTTACTTTTGCCTCATCCTTTTCCACTCCCTCTGTCTTGTCTTTGCTCTGAATTTCATAGCTGTGTGTGTGGTTTGCCGAGGATATGCCACACCCCTAACTCTATCTAGTCCAGATTGACTTAGACCAGTCCTCATAGTTCATATTCTTGACTGTAATGGTTCAGGGATAGGCACATAACACAAGCCAGGCCAATGAGGGCTGGGGGATTCAATGTGGGGATTTGAGATTAAGGTATCTGGGAAGTAGACATTCTCATTTTACACTGGAAATGAATAAAGAAGTATTTAACATCAGGAGCTTTTTATCAGACAGCATTTCCTTAAATCACACGGAGCTTTTAGTCGATAGCTTTCTACAAATCCACAAGGGATACCCAGCCTGAGAATGGAGCCACCATCAAGAAATATGAGCCTATAAATGAAGAGAAAGAAACCATTTTTGGTGATGTCATTGAGTAACAGATCAAACCTGAAGCATGAACACTTTTCAGTAAGATAGGCCAAGAGAATTCCCTTTATTTTTAAACCGCTGGACATGGCTGGAGTGTTAATTACAACAGAAAGAATATAAACTGATATAGGGTTATATTTTTTATTAGATACTGCCTCACACACAGTGAGTTAAATAATGGAATGTTCCTAAAGCATGTTCTCTCAAACTTTAATACCGAATTTTTAAAAATGATTCTTATTTTATCATTGCTATTTCAGGATATCTAAGTGGTTACTTTATCTACAGTCAATAAGAGGACTTAAAACCCTTCAAAATTGTTTGTTCAAGAGGTTTACACTTAACTTGTGAGTTATTTATTTCCTTGGAACTCTGTAAAGCAGATTATTTTCCTAAATTTTTCATTTGTAATCTCTGACCTTTTTTGTCAGGCTCTCCTTTGCATTTGCTCAACAAGTGAAACAAATTACTTGTTAAATATGTCTTGAACTATCATTCATTTTGAGAAGAACTTCAACTGCGCTTATAGATGAATCTCAGAATATTTTAAAAAATAGACATGAGACTTGTTTAGGCGCATTCATGCTTACTGCTATCTCCATGCCACGTTTTAAGTCCTGCCAGAGAACCCCAGACACCCTGAAGATACCACGTCACATGCTAGGCAGACATGAGACAGGGCTTTACATTGTGCACCATGGTAGTGAGTTCAGGTGTCACTCAGAATGAAGTGTATCCTCACCTTCTCAAAGATCTTTGGATTGACTGCCAAATAATGAATCAATTAAATCATGCTATGACATTTGACTCTGATAATAAGTCACACCCCCTAGTAAAGCTAGTATTTTTTAACTTTAGTCCCTCAAAAAACTTTGATCTGTGTGTTAGGTTTTTTTGTTTTGTTTTGTTTTACTTTGAGTTGTCAAAAGGACTGAAGGAATGCCAAAATATGTTGAATGCTTACTCAGTATCAATGCAATCATGTATATTGTTTCATTTCAGTCTTATGAAAATCCTATGTGAGATATATATATATATATATATATATATATATATATCTTCATTTTGCAGATTAGGAGATAAACTTAGCATGAGTAATGTGTGATAGCTAATAAGAAAAGGAAAAATGCTGGAATAGTGATGATGATGATGATGATGATGATGATAATGATAATAACAAGATTGGACTCCTTTGTCACTGACTAGCCTCAGCTCATGTTTTAGCTTACTACCCAGACTCTCTGGAGAATGGTGGTTTCTCATTATTTTTTAAGGCTAACCCTAAGTGCTTACTGCAACTTAGATTACTGGTCAAAGTAGAATTGAAAAGCCAATGCATATCAGACAGCACTTCCTTAAATCACAAACAGTTTGCTGTGTATCAGTTTGTAAAAAAGAATTCAATGACTCCTAATCCGCAAAATTGTGAGAAGCACTGGGATTTGTTTGATCTACCTCTTTCATCATTTTCAGTTGAAGCTTCAGGACATCTAGACACATAGTCACAGAATCACTTATCCAGAACCACTAGAACTAGAAACATTGCTCTGGTTTGATGTTTCATACTCCTGTTTGACTCCAGAGATAAACTAGTAATAAAGTAAACTTGAAGGGATTAGAGAAGGAAGAAGGAACTTGCTGGGGAGAGCTGTAATAGTTCAATCCAAGTAAAAATTAAGTTACCAAAATGACAATTTAATGTGCTCATGGTTTAAGGAGAAATAAGATTGTTATTAATGAGGAGTAAAAACATTCAACATTGTGCTTGGCATATTATTATTTGCTACCCCATATTCATTACTAAGAACTAAAATAAGATACAGGCACATCACCCCCAACCTTAAATTTTGGGATAAACGTAAAAGAAAAAACAATAAAATAACATAGGACTCCAATGACAAAATAGAGATGTGGTACTAGTAGAAAAGAGAGAAAATCGATTAATTTTAAAAATGATTAAAAAAAAAAAGGTGAGGCAAAAAAAAAATCCCAATAACCCAGGAGCAGATTTGAATTGCTTGTATATATTATATAACATTTTCTTAAACATTTGTTGGCTAATATCAGTCAGTACTTTTAGCTTTCACAGGCTAAGCACAAAGACATAGCTGGAAATTATTCTGCATGAACATAACCTTCAGCTTCATCCAAAAAACCATGGTTTGTGGTCACATATGTCAAGTATTGCACAACTCCAGAGGGCACCATTCATATAGACTTTGATGAGAATGATAAACCATGGAGTTGGTCACTGCATGACCTACTCAGTTGTACATTGCATTCCTGTCTAATGGAAGCTACTGGCTAGCTGGTTATATCACAAATGTTGTATTTTATAACAGCAAATAAGTATTTTTGAAGATGTGATTTGGAGATACAGTATAGATTTCTTTAAAAAAAAAGTAAAACAAGGTGGCCATGAGAAAGGGATTTTCTCTAAGGACCAAACAAGAAGTCCATATGTCCCAAAGCTTGTTACCTACTATGTTGACATACACAAACTTCCAGCTCTAGACAAATGGACAGTAAGATTTATTTTGAGAGTATCTGTGTTACTTTAAACAAAGGGCACAAAATGCTTTCTTAAAAGGTCATTCTTCAAATATCTGATTGTCACACTGTGAACCCTCACTGGTGACCAATACAGTCACTACACCTAAATAAATAGAGAGGAAGGGTAGCCTTGTGAAACACTTAAGCAAGAAATGGAGAAACTTGCAGTTTCTAACCTCAGCTCTGACCCTAACATAGTGTGTGGTCCTGAGAAAGCCATTTAACCTCTTGATGTCTCAGATTCCCTTTGGAGTCTCACATTTCAGCAAGTGAAGTGAAGATAGGGTTTTGGAATTATCTCTCTTAAGACCCAGGAATGCTATAAGAATGACTGAGTATTTTCTAAATGCAGAATAAAATTAAGTTTTCAATAGGAAAATATTTTCGCTAAGAGCTCTGTGTGGGGTGGATAAAGGAGTTTGAGTGATTTTAGATTTCGATGTCAAATTACTTTTAGTTTTTCTTTCCTAGAGGATAATTTAATATGTTTGTGGGTTAAGGAGAAACACAATTTTTATTAATAAAAAGAAAAAATAGATTCAATGTAGTTTTCCTTATATTAACATTTGCTACCCCCATATCCATTATGAGAATTGCAATGTGATACAAGAACATTGCTCTTGTATAGGGTATATAGAAATATACCAGCAAACGGAATGTTTCTACATGATAGAAAGTCAGTTTATAGAAGACAAATAAGGCACATTTCTAGTATTTAGATAGCTGAAAGGCATTTTCAGAGATTCCAGTTCCAATTGTTAAAAATAATTTTGTATCTCTAATGATAATTAGAAGTGTTCAATCTTTTGGCTTCCCTGAGCCACATTGAAAGAAGAATTGTCTTGGGTCACACATAAAATATATTAACACTAATGATAGCTGATGAACTAAAAAACACATTACAAAAAAATCTCCTAATGTTTTAAGAAAGTTTACAAATTTGTGTCAGACCACATTCAAAAACATCCCAAGATACATGTGGTGCCTGGGCCGTGGGTTGGGCAAGCTTGGATTATAAATAAAATATAGACACCCTAACATAAAGTGTCCACACCCTGGAAACTTTAATATTTAGAGTTCTGTTCTATTGGTCCTCGGAATAGTTTCAAAATAGATCTAACATAGTTACTATTTATGTAGTTACAATAAATAGCTACTATTTATTGAGTACCTAATATTCATTTACTCATTTAATATTTAATATCTAAATTAACTCCTTTAAATATTCACAAATAGGAGAGGGAGACAATGAATCCAGGGAGTCTAGGTGAGTAGCTCAGGCCAGAGAGTACGAGGTAGAGGTTGTTGTTATACCGGTTTTAGAAGTGAAGAGACAGGCATAGATAGGTAGAGTCACGTGATCAATGTAAATGGTGGGCTCACATTAGCTTTATGGTAGAATTACAGGCTACAAAAGAGATGGTCCATCATGGCTCCACCATAATAGCACAGACAGGTGTTCTATCTCAACAGACAAGTTGAAGAGCTAGGGCTTCAGGAAATACACTGTACAAAACTAGTTAGGAACTTGCTCTTTGAGCTAATCACTAGACAGTCCAAATTAGGGCACACCCATGACACTTGAGCATTTACTCCAGCTCTGGTAATGCTGCGGAAAGAGAAGTGGAAATCTCAGTCCCGGCCACAGTGGCTAGAATGCATGTCTCACAGGTATTTGCCTATCTATTTTATGAAGTTTTTTTTTTTTGACTGCAGAGCTTCAATTCGATTAAATATTTATTGCAAGCCTTCAGTTTGGCAAGAAGTGTGCTGTGTACTATGGATACAAACATAACTGATGTATAGCTCAGAGCTTCAAGGAGTTTCAACCTGGCAAGGTAGCTTGATGTATGTATAAAGGCCCACAATACCATGTGGAATGAACTCTAAAAGATATATGAATATAATGGCAGGGGAGCCTAAGAGAAAGAAGTTAATTGTGTTAAGAGTAAGAAGACAGGTGAGTGCTGGTGAATTGGGATGACATGCAGATGGAAAGAATCCAGCGTTCATGTAGATATGCATGAACTCTATGTGGTTGATTCGGGATGTGGTAGTGGTCAGGCATAACCATAAATCAATAACCAAAAAGGAAAACCGTAAGATGGAAAGAATCCAGCATTCATGTAGACATGCATGAACTCTATGTGGTTGATTCTGGATGTGGTAGTGGTCAGGCATAACCATAAATCAATAACCAAAAAGGAAAACCATAAGATGAAGTTAGGTGGGGACTAGATTATGAAGAATATTGAATGTCATACTAAGTCCCTGTATCTCTATACTGTAGATAATATAGTCATTAAAAGTTTTGTTTTTAAATAAGGGGTAAATGATATGATCTGATATTAATTTTACAAGGATAAATTTTAGAATAGGATGGGAGATAATGAAACCAGAAGATCAAAGTAGAATGCATTTGTGATATGGCAAACAAGAAAAACTGGAGAAAACCCAAGCTGAGAAATATATTGGAGGTAGAATTGACAGGATTCTACCTGTAACCATTATGTGTTTTGCAAGAAAATCTTGTGAATCATTACATGTGAAGTGAGAAGGATTGAGGGCCAGGGAAATCAAGGTGACTCCAAGTTGCTTGCTTGTGCAGGTGGTTGATGCCTATGACAAGTAGGAATAAGTACAAAAATGGAGAAGTCAATTTGGGATGTAGGACACAACATGTACCATACTGGGCATGTTGATTTTGAGGGACCCTATATTTTAAGCAGAGGTAATAGGCAACCAGGGTGAGGAGTTTAGGAGAGGATGTGATTGGGTCTTTCACATAGAGTTGGGGGGTTCATTCTTGTACGAGTAACAGATGAAGCATGGAAATAGGTAGGTTCTCTTAACTAAAAGTATAAAAAGAGAAGTAAAGCCGATTAAAAAATTAGAACATATCTGTTTCAAGCAGTGGTTCTCAACATGTGGGCCCCTTGATTAGAAGCATCAGAATCAAAATGCAAATTAAAATGCAGATTATGAGGCCCAACCGCAGACATAGTGAACCAGAAACTTTTGGCTGAAATCAAGGAATCTATGTTCCAGGTGCTTCTGATGTACCCTAAGATTTACTATATTGTTAGAAAAATAGGAACCATTAAAGAAAATGTCTTAAGAAATATGAGGGAGTGTAATGTCACAGACTCATTCACAGAGATAATTTCAAGTATGGTCAGGGTCACATACTGCAGAAATTGCAAGTATTGAAGGGATTAGAGTTCACTCAACTACACATTGGAAGCATTGCAAGGGTAATTTTATACTAAAAATTCAGGAGTAAGAAGATCATAGGTTGGTGGTGGTATAGATTGAAGTCAAGATAACAGAATGGAAATGTAGGATACTTATTCAAGAAGTTTGTTAAAGAGGTAAGATGTTGTGTGTTGATGACACCTTTTAAAGAATATGGTTCACCAAGGAAAGTTTGGGGTTTTGTCTGAAGCAAAAAATTTGAATATGATCTTGTGTTAAGGGAAGGTAAGATACTAACTGATGGAGCAAAGTTCCGAAAAAGTAATTGGATAGAAGAGGATGGGATGAAGATCATATACTGAGAGGCTAGAGAAATGGTTGGAGGCAGGCCTCCTTTTAAAAAAGGAGATAAGACTTAGAAAACATAAGGTTAAGTTTGTAGCAGGAAAGGAGACAACCTGAGGGAGTTCATGCCAACAAAACTGTTCCCCAAGGAAGCAATAGGTGAGACCATTTTCTTTGAGCGAGAACTGGCAAGACTAGGAGAACTTGAGAGTGGTCATGGTTTGAAAAAGGTCTATGGGAATGGGAATATTGGAGGGAGCCCAATGACCTGTCAACCCCAAAATGGCCTCCAGTTTCTCGCTCAGTTATTAAGTTTTGATACATTTCTCAAGACGTAGTATGTCAACGTGTTCTTAATGCCCCACCTTGTGGCCTGGCAGAGAGTGAGATGTTTATTTTTCTTGAAAAACTCACTCAACCCTGGCACAGTTTTGATATCAAACTCAGGTCAGGTGAAGGGATAACACCAGCACTCAATTGGCTCAATTCACACGAGGCAATCAAATTAAGAAGAAACTGAAGACGTTTGTGGGCTTAAAAAGACAAACTAAGGGGGGAGAATTAATTACTTTTGAGGAGCGAATGTTCAGGAATAATGATAATAATGCATGAGTGTTAGGATTTGCATTTATTCTGCAGATTAGTTTTCTGGTATTTTCATGGGCCTGAAATGAATTAGGTAAATGCGTTTTCCAGATCTTCCCATTGTTTTAAAGCATATAATAGCATTTCAATTTATATAGTCTAGACTTGTTATCTCATACTGCTATTAAGCCATCAAACTCACAGAATTTCCCAAGCCACAGATTTCCCTTTTGGCCATTTTCACTCACCAGTTCTGTCCCAACAAACAAAGTGCACATTACTCATAGATTTGAGACATGAGTAGAGAGTGAAGTTAATATTGTTGGATGACTCTACAAATATGAAAAAGAATTATATCTATTAATTTCTTAGAAGTAATCCAGGCTACCATTTGTAAATTCTCCAAATAGCTGAGATCTTTGACCAGAGATAGCTTAGCATTTGGGAACTTGCTCTTTCAGCCCTATTATAAACATGGAAGTCTGGAGGATCAAATCATTCAGTTAGAAAAGGAAACTTCTCAGAAAGCATATGCTTCATAATACCCACTTTACTTTACAGTCATTAACAAAGACCCCCCCCAACAGCTTTGAAGTTCATGAATAGAATCTGGGAAGCAGAAAATATCAGATGGTTAGATGTGCCTGTCAGTTCATCTCCTGAAGCCTAATAAAAAACGAAGATGGTTGTGGGTATGAATAAAATGTGGATAGATTTGGGAAGTGGTGAGAAGCATAACAATGGAGTAGACAAGATATGTGCTTTGAATTCACATCATGGAATTAAGGAGTTTGCAGAAGTGAATCATCGTTCCTATTGACATTCGTTTTCAATTGAATATCTAGAATAAGTACTCAATAACTATCTGCATATGAGCTTCTACTAAGAGTAAAAACAAGTCAACGTTTGTGCCTCTAATTTTATGTTATAAAGTTTGTCTTAATTCTGTATGATTTTCCGTTTCAATTATTAAATTTATTATAGGTTAAAACACTTTTTTGTAGAACTAGGAAATGGTAAAAATCTATGTTCACTGGAGACTTACTATCTTTAAATTTAAAATCCCCCAAACTATTTAACAATACCAATAGTATAAAAATTTCCAAATGCCAAATGCCAGCATTTATATTATTATTTGTCTTCTGCTTCTAAATCCAATATCTGTAATTGTATACAGACTCAATTCCTCAAAAATATCTTTATAACAATTTCTTTGGGATGGAAAGAGAGCTATAAGGTTTAACTGAAGTAATAACATTTTTGAAATAAAAGATGCCACTTGGTTTATCATTTTATACAAACACACTTGTGTTATATCAAATTCAAACTATATAAAAATATGGAAAGTTAATAGTGCAAGTTTTCCTTTCCTTTAACATACTTCCCGTTCATAAGTAATCATATTAGTGAATGTTTCCTTCTAGAACCTTCTTTATGCATTAGTTTTTCTTTGGTTTGATAATACTGCACTGAGTTGTAGGCTGCTCTCTCTGTGCCTAGAACACAGAGAAATAAAAGAAGATGAAATATTTAGATGGGCCAGTAAAAATTTGAAGACAAGAGTTTCCAAAGCCCAAAAAATAATTGAAGTCTTAACATTTTATTACATAGCCTTATCAGTATCAGTTTAATGGTACAAATATTTTGTACATTTGTGATCACTTAACACAAATAGCACATAAATGAACAAACATATAATGTGCTCTTAGAATTTACATCCTATATGAAGACTTAATGTGTAGTGTCTTCAAAATTATGATTTAAATAGGTATTGAAATAATAAAATTTTTCTAAGGCTTTTTAGAGACTATTTTGTCAGCAAATTGACCCTTTAAATATTCCGTGATGTCAGAATTAAAATTTGTGAAAGTCTGCCCTCTAATGGATAAATAAGTATTTGATATGTTCTACTAAAAGAAAGAGGGTGCCTGAAAGACACAACAATCAAATTGCTATCCTAATGTTAGTATCTAATAGTGTCATTTATGTTAGCATACATTTACAGTAAAGCAGAGATTTTTTTTGGAGTTCATACCATAGCCTAACTGTTCATATTAAAGGTCATGCAAGGTCAATTTTTGCACAGCAAAAATCATCTCTTTAATATGAATCTTGTATTTGTCTTCATGGGAATCATTGTAAAACTTGGCAAAAGCATCGGACAGCCTGTACAATTACTGACAGCCCTTCAAAGATGGTATCATTTCAAGCATTGCCAATTATTTCTCACAGCTGAGAATAAAAATGACAAATACTACAATTACTGATTTCCATAAAAACATATATTTCTGTTAAAGAAATGATGCAATATGATATGTTCTCTGCATCTAAAATACATTTAATGATCATCTACTAGGGTCTTCTTCATAGTTATGCAATGCAATTTTGTTCTTATCCCCATTGTTGTTGAGCCCACCGTCATGATATCTCACAAGCATACTACCAGTAAAGAGGAGAACGAATAAACATAAATGAGGTTGGAGTATGGGAATAGCAGAGTGATACAAATGTTTAGACTTCAACGTTTTACATATTATGTAATACCCAACCCCCAAAATGACCCCTAGCTTAAAAAGAGGCTTTCTACTCTCACTCTCCCTAATTCTTAACTTACAAATAAAACCATTTGTTCCTTGGCAAATTGAGAAAAGTTCAATTCACCTTTGTGATGTTCTGCTTCAAAAGTCACTTAACCTCCCTTCCATTGTTCTTTATCTTTACAAGTGGGACAATGATGTTTGTCCTCTACTTTCCTTCAAATATGGTGATAAAAAGAGATATTCTATTTGCTTTTGACCACTAAACTCTGGCCAAACCTGGGGCTGTTTGCTTTTGACAACTAAAGCAAAGGGGCTGAGGCATCTCATCATTCCATCCTTGTTTTAGTGCAGTGCTTAGAGTGTTATAGACCATCACAAATTTGGTAAGTTAATGAACATCCACCTTAGTATCTCTATTGGTTTTCTAGGGCTGCCTTAATAAAGTACAGTGGTGAGGCAGAGCAAGACGGCAGAATAGAAAGCTCCTCTGATGGTCACCCCTCCCCCCAACTACTACACAGAAAAAGCACCTTCATGAGAACCAAAAATCAGGAGAGCACTCATAGTACCTGGTTTTAACTTCATATCACTGAAAGAGGCACTGCAGATAGAAAAAGCAGTCCTGAATTGCTGATTCCACCCTTCCTCAACCCTGGCAGCAGCTGTGTGGTATAAGATCATCTCTGGGCACTGCGGGAGGAAGAACACAGCAATTGTGAGGCACTGAACTTGGTGTTGTTCTGTTAGAGCAGAAAGAAAAATCAGACCAAACACAGCTGATGTCCACCCACAGAGGGAGAATTAACACCAGCCCTAGCCAGAAGGGAATCGTGGATCCCAGTGGTCCCAAATTTAGTACTTGCAAACCTTGCCACCAAGAGCTACAGCACACTGTGTCTCCAACTAAACTTGAAAGGCAGTCTAGGACATGAGGACTTCAACTCTCAGGCAAGTCCTAGTGCTGAACCAGGCCCAGAGACAGTGAACTAGGGGTTGGTGGGGGGAATGTGACATACTGCAACACCAGCTGCGGCAGTCAAGGGAGTGTTGGCATCATTCCTCCTTTAAGCCCAGGCTGCACAGCTTGTGGTTCCAAAAATACCCCTTCCTTTCACTTGAGGAGAATAGAGGGAAGAGTGGGGAGGACTTTATCTTGCATCTAGGATATCAGCTCAGCCACAGCAGGATAGGGCATCAGTCAGAGTTGTGAAGCCAACATTCCAGGTCCTAGCTCCCAGGTGACATTTCTAGACAACACTCTGGACCAGAAGGGAGCCTGCTGCCTTGAAGGAAAGGGCCCCATCCTGGAAGTATTTATCACCTGCTAACTGCGTCTTATGGTTTGAGTGCTAGCTCAGCAGCAGCATAGTAGAATACCAGGTGGACTTATAAGATTTTTGACTCTAGACTCTGACTCTCAGACAGCACTTCTGGACCCATCCAGGGCCTTGGGGCCTCTCCACTCTGAAAGGCAGGACACAAACCTGGCTGGCTTTGCCACCTGCTGATTATAGAGCCCCAGGGCCTTGAGTAAACATAGGCAGTAGCCACGGAGTGGTTACAGCAGGCCTTGAGTAAGACCCAGTGCTGTGCTGGCTTTAGGTCTGAGCCAGCACAGTCATAGTAATGGTGGCCAGAGGGGTGCTTGTGTCACTCCATCTCCAGCTTTAGGCGGCTCAGAACAGAGAAAGTGACTCTGTATGTTTGGGAGAAAGTAAAAAAAAGAGAACAGGAGTTTGTGCCTGATAATCCAGATCATCAAGGTGGTACCTCTGTGAGTCTGCAAGAACCACAGCGTTAGTGGGTTTGAGTGCCCCCTAAAGTAAATAAAGTTTAGATTACAACATTCAAGTCCTTCTGAATATCTGAAAAGTCTCCCTAAGAAGGACAGCTACATATCAGCCCACACAGTGAAGACTACAATAAATACTTAACTCTTCTGTGCCCAGACACTGAAGAACATCTACCAGCATCAATGCCATCCAGGAAAACATGGCCTGAACAAATGAACTAAATAATGCACTAGGGACCAATCCTGTAGAAAGAATTATGTGACCTTTAATTCAGAGAATTCAAAACAGTTGTTTTGAGGAAACTCAAAGAAATTCAAGATAACATAGAGAAGGAATTCAGAACTCTATCAGATAAGTTTAACAAAGACATTAAAATAATTACAAAGAATTAAAAATTCTTGAGCTGAAAAATGCAACTGGCATAGTGAAGTATGCCTCAGAGTTCAGAATTGATCAAGTAGAAGAAAGAATTAGTGAAATTGAAGACAGGCTATTTGAAAATACACAGCCAGAGAAGACAGAAGAAAAAAAGAATAATAAAAAAGCACACCTACAGGTCTAGAAAATAGCCTCCAAAGAGCAAATCTAAGAGTTATTGGCCTCAAAGAGGATGCAGAGAAAGAGATAGGGGTAGAAGAATTATTCAAGGGGATAATAACAGAGATCTTCTAAAATCTAGAGAAAGATATCAATATCCAAGTACAAGTAGGTTGTAGAACATCAAGTGGATTTAACTCAAAAAGGCTACCTCAAGACATTTAATAATCAAAGTACCAAAGGTCAAGGATAAAAAAAGGACCCTAAAAGTAGCACGATAAACAAATAATATATACTGGAGCACCAAAGGATCTGGCAGGAGACTTTTCAGTGAAACCTTGACAGGCCAGGAAGAGAGTGATATAGCATATGGAATGTGATGAAGAAAAAGAAAAACTTTTACCCTAGAATAGTATATCTTGTGAAAATATCCTTGAAATATGAAGTCTTATCTTTGATTAAGACTTTCCCAGACAAACAAAAGCTGAGGGATTTCATCAATGCCAGGCCTGTCCTACAAGAAATGTTAAAGAGATTACTTCAGTCAGAAAGTAAAGAACATTAATGAGCGACAAATAATTGCCTGAAGGTATAAAACTCACTGATAAATAGTAAGCACACAGAAAAACAGAGAATATTATAACACTGTAAGTGTAGTGTATAAACTACCCTTATCCTAAGTAGAAAGGCTAATGATGAACCAATCAGAGATAGCAACTATGACAATTTTTTGAGACATAGCCAGCACAATAAGATATAAATAGAAACAACAGAAGTTAAAAAACATGGGGACAAAGTTAAGGCATAGAGTTCTTATTAGTTATAGTTTTGTTTGTGTATGCCAACAGTGTTATTAGGTAAAAAAAAAAAAATGGATTGTAAGATAGTATTTGTAAGCCTCATGGTAACCTTAAACAAAAAACATACAATGAATACACTAAAAAATAAAAAGCAATAAATGAAAGCATATCACCAGAGAAAATCATCTTCACTAGAGAAAGACAGGAAGGAAAGAAACACGGAAGAGAATACGATAAGACAACCAGAAAACAAATAATTAAATGGCAGGAATAAGTTCTTAGTCATCAATAATAACATTGAATGTAAATGGACTAAACTCTCCAAATGATATAGACTGGTTGAATGCATGAAAAACCAAGACCCATTGATTTGTTGCCTATAAGAAGCAGACTTCACCTATAAAGACATTATTAGACTGAAAATAAAGGGATAGAAAAAGATATTCCATGCCAGTGAAGCCAGAAAAGAGCAGGAGTTGCTATACTTATGTCAGACAAAATATATTTCAAGACAACAACCATGAGAAGAGACAAAAAAGGTCACTATATAATGATAAAGGGGTCAATTCAGCAAGAGGATATAACAATTTTAAATATGTATTATATACGTGCGTGTGGGTGTATGCACTCAAGATAGGAACATCCAGATATATAGATGAAGTATTATTAGATACAGATTAAAATATCTCCAGAAGATAGATGTTGGAGACTTCAACATCCCATTTTGAACCTTGGACAGATCTTCCAGACAGAAAATCAACAAAGAAACATCAGACTTTATGTGCACTATAGATCAAATGGATCTAACAGATATTTACAGAAAATTTTATCTAAGACCTGAAGAATACACATTATTTTTCTCAGCACATGGATCATTCTCAAGGATGGACCATATGTTAGGTCACAAAACAAGTCTTAAAACATTAAAAAAATTGAAATAATATCAAGCATTTTCTCTGACCACAATAGAATAAAACTAGAAATTAATAACAAAAGAAATTTTGGAAACTTTATAAATATATGGAAATTAATATGTTCCTGAATGACTAGTGGGTCAATAAAGAATTTAAGAAGGAAATAGAAAATTTCTTTAAACAAATGATAATGGAAACATGACATACAAAAATCTACGGGATACAGCAAAAGCAGTACTGAGGGAAGTTTATAGCTATAAGTGCCTAATTCAAAAACCAGAAAAAACTTCAAATGAACAATCTAAGGATGCCTCTTAAAGAGCTAGAAAATAAAGTGCAAACCAAACAAATTGGGATAATAAATGAAATAATAAAGATCAGAGTAGAAATAACTGAAATTGAAATTTAAAAAATACAAAAGATCAATGAAACAAAAAGTTGTTTTTTTTTTGAAAAGACAAAATTGACAAACCTTTAGACAGGCTAAGAAAAAAATACAGAAGATCCAAATAAATAAAATCAGAAATAAAAAAGCGACATTAAAAGTGATACTGCAGAAATTCAAAGGATCACTAGTGGCTACTATGAGAAACTATATGCTAATAAATCAGAAAATCTAGAAGAAATGGACAAATTCCTAGATCTATACAACCTACCAAGATTGAATCAGGAAGAAATTCAAAAATCTGAACAGACCAATAACAAGTAACAAGATCAAAGCCAAAATGAAAAGTCTCCTTAGTAAACAAAATCCCTAGACCTGATGGCTTCACTGCTGAATTTCACGCAACATTTAAAGAATAATTATATTCAAACTATTCCAAAAAATAAAGGAGGATTGAATACTTCCCAAGTCATTCTACAAGGCAAGTATTACCCTAATACCAAAATCAGACAAAGACACATCAAAAAAGGAAAACTACAGGCCAATATCACTGATAAATATTGATGCAGAAATCTTCAACCAAGTCCTGGCAAAATGAATTCAATGATAAATTAGAAAGATTATTCATTATGACCAAGTAGAATTTATCCCTGGGTTGTAAGAATGGTTCAACACATGCACATGAATCAATGTGATACATTATGTAAACAAAATGAAGAACAAAAACCATATTATCACTTCAGTTGATGCTGAAAAAGCATTTGATAAAATTTACCATCCCTTCATGATAAAAACCCTTAAAAAAAACCCTGGATATAGAATAAACATATCTCAATATAATAAAAGCCATGTATAACCCATCCAAAGCTGGTATAATACTGAATGGGGAAAAACTGAAAGCCTTTTCTCTAAGATCTGGAACACAACGAGGATCCCCCACTGTCACCACTATTTTTCAACACAGTACTGAAAATCCTGCTACAGCAATTAGACAAGAGAAAGATATAAAGGGCATCCAAATTGGAAATAACAAAGTCAAATTAACCTTGTTTGCAAATTATATGATCTTATATTTGGAAAAACCTAGATGCCATAGGAAAACTATTAGAATTGATAACAAATCAGTAAAGTTGCAGGATACAAAATCAACATACAAAATTCAGTGGCATTTTTATATGCCAACAGTGAATAATATGAAGAAGAAATAAAAAATAGCCACACATAAAATAAAATATCTACCAATGAAATTAATCAAGGAAGTGAAAGATAGCTACAACAGAAACTATAAAACACTGATGAAAGAAACTGAAGAAGACACACATACACAAATGGAAAAATATTCCATGTTCATGGATTGGAAGAACTGATACTGTTAGAATGTTCGTACTACCCACAGCAATCTACAAATTCAATGCAATCCCTATCAAAATATCAATGATATCTTTCAAACAATAGCAAAAAAGTCCTATAATTTATATGAAACTACAAAAGA
Organism: Cacajao melanocephalus; assembly: GCA_963573385.1. NCBI lineage: Eukaryota > Metazoa > Chordata > Mammalia > Primates > Pitheciidae > Cacajao > Cacajao melanocephalus. Next base: position 33,234 of record CAUYLG010027421.1, on the reverse strand, counting down.
CTCAGAGTAGGCAAAGCTATCTCCAGCAAAAAGAACAAAACTGGAGGAATCCCATTACCTGACTTCACATTATACTACAGAGCTATAGCAAACAAAACAGCGTGATACTGGCATAAAAAAAAAGACACATAGACCAATGGAAAAGAATACAGAACCCAGAAACAAATCTACACACCTACAGTGAACTCATTTTTGACAAAGGTGCCAAGAACATACAGTGGGGAAAACAGTCTCTTCAATAAACGGTGCTGAGAAAACTAGATATCCATATGCAGAAGAATGAAACTAGACCCTATCTTTCACCATATATAAAAATCAAATCGAAATGAATTAAAGACTTAAATCTAAGACCTCAAACTATAAAACAACTAAAAGGAAACATTGGGGAAAAATCTCGAAGACTTTGGTCTGAGGAAAGATTTCTTGAGCATTAACTCACAAACACAGACAACCAAAGCAAAAATGGACAAATGGGATTACATCAAGTTTAAAATCTTCTGCACAGCAAAGGAAACAATGAACAAAGTGAAGAGACAACCTACAGAATGGGAGAAAATATTTACAAACTACTCATCTAACAAGGGATTAATAACCAGAATATATAATGAGCTCAAACAACTCTATAGGAAAAAGTCTAATAATCCAATTAAAAATGGTCAAAAGATTTGAATAGCTATTTCTCAAAAAAAAAAAAAAAAAGACATACAGATGGCAAACAGGCATGTAAAAAGGTTCTCAGCATCGCTGACCATCAGAGAAATGCATATCAAAAGTGCAATGAGATATCTCACCCCAGTTAAAGTTGGCTTATATCAGAAAGAAAGGCAATAACACATATTGGCATGAATGTGGAGAAAAGGGAAGCCTTATACACAGTTGGTAGGAATGTAAATTAGTACAACCACTATGGAAATGAGTTTGGAGGCTCCTCAAAAAACTTAAAGTTGAGTTATCATATGATCCAGCAATTCCACTACTGGGTATATACTGGAAAGAAAGGAAATCAGTATATCAAAGAGATATCTGAACTCTGCAGCATTGTTTACAATAGTTAAGATTTGGAAGCAACCTAAGTGTCCAGCAACAGATGAATGGATAAAAAAAGGTGGTACTTACAATGGAATACTATTCAGATATAAAAAAGAATGGGATCCAGTCATTTGCAACCACATAGATGGAACTAGAGATCATTATGTTAAGTAAGTCAGGAAAGACAAAAGCACATGTTCTCACTTATTTGTGGGTTCTAAAAATTGAAACAACTGATCTCATGGACATAGAGTGTAGAAGTATGGTCACCAGAGGCTGGGAAGGGTAGTGGGGGTTAGGGGAGGGAGGTGGGGATGGTTAATGGGTACAAAAAAAAAATAGAATGAATAAGACCTACTATTTGATAGCACAGTTGGGTGACTATAGTCAAGAATAACTTGATTGTACATCTTAAAATAACTTACAGAGTGTAATTGGATTGTTTGTAACTCAAAGGATAAATGCTTGAGGGTATGGGTACCCCATTCTCCATGATATGCTTACTTCACATTGCATGCTTATATCAGAACATCTCATATACCCTATAAATTTATACAATTACTATGTACCCATAAAAATTATAAAAATTAAAAATGATAATTTAAAAAATTATGGAAAACTAGGTAGCTTCAACAACAGAAAATTATTGTCTTGCAGTTCTGGAGGCTAGAAGTTTGAAATCAAGTTGTTGGTAGTGTTGGTTCCTTATTGAGACTGTGAAAAAAAGATCTTGTCCAGATCTTTCTTCTTAACTTGTAGATGGCCATCTTCTTCCTGTGTTCTTCACATCATCTTCCCTCTGTCTGTTTCTGTGTCTAAATTTCTTCTTTTGGTTAGGATACCAATCATATTGGATTAGAAGCCCACCCTACTCCAGTATAATTCACCTTAACTGATTATATCTACAATTACCCTATTTCCAAATGAGATCACATTCAGAGGTACTGGGGGTTGGGGCTTCAACATACAAGGTTTTAGAGAACACGATTCAATCCATAACAGTATCCATTTTAAAGACAAATTAACAACTGGTAAGAAACCTAGGCTCTAAATAGGACCTGGTTTGTCATATAATGCTACATATTTTTGGTAAGATCTAAACTCCCCAAACAAAGACACTTAACCCTATAAATATATGTTCATGGTGATCTCTCTTTCTCTTTCATTCTTGTCACTATTTCTTTCTCTCTACTCTGTTCCATTTAAATAGACTACCCTGAAGCAAATACAAGGGATATTACATATCCAAGCTAGACCAAAACTAAGGTTTTCCTAGCACTGTTTTGTCTGGTCCAATAAATTTATTTTTCTTGCTCTGCTATAGACTACATACAAGGTCCTTCAATAATATCAAACGGTAGCTTGGTAGAAGTATATATACCTGTCTTTAAAAACTGTAAAAATAAAATAATCATATGCAAAATTCTCATCTGCTTCCTCCACCCCAATCAATCAAACCCTAAGTTGGCAGTCTCTAAAAACTGAAGCAGAAGGAAAGACCGCAACATTTCTTTTGCTTTGGATCACATCGACCTCTATGTTCAGGCTGTGGACTTTGACTTGAACCATTCATTATGTATTTTTGTTCCCAACCTTGATTATACATTTCAGATGTGAAATTGTTCACAGATGGCTCAGTGATGGTATTTTGTTATTCATCTTGGAAAAAATATTTTGCGTCTTTGCATGAATATCTAATAAGGAAAAAATACCTGTATACTAGGAAAGATCAATGGATCAGGGCAATGTAAATCTGCTGAAGATATTCTGTTATGAGGCTGTACAAAATATTTGATCAGTGAAACCATATATTTTGATTTCTTTGCAAACTTCCAAGTCAAGGTTATGAACATTTTCAAACATTTTGCGAGACAGAATTCAATGGATTAATAATCAGCTTTGGAAGTATGTATTCAAAAGAGAGGTACATGAGTTCCTATTGATCAGAATATCAATTTAACACACACAAACTGTTCAATCAAATGCTTGAAGTATAAGTGGAGATGTTGTCTTAAGTCTAAGTGTTTACATTTTGTGTGTGTCTTGTATTCAAGTGTGTTTGATAACAGCTTATAGTGTTACATCTTTCAAGGAGAATTGTAATTGTTATTATCATTGTTAGGTGTTTAATCTTTAACATATGGCAACTAAAACTGTGCAGTGGGACTTCAGGCATCTGTAATATATTTGAGGACACAATTTAAAAAACATAACAGAGACAACTTTTCTGCTTCACTGAAGACCTCCTATATTAGTAAAATCCATCTTTACTACCTAAGACAGGCTTTTCAACTAACGGTTTGTGAACCATTAGATTGTCATGAAATTAATTTAGTGGGCTGCAACTAGTAATTTCTTAAACACATAAGACAGAACACAGTTGAGAAGACTAGGGTAGAAAGTACCATATCTTGTGTGTATATGTACATATTATCAAACCAAAAGCTTAATTTAAAATACTGCCATTAATACTGAATCTCTATGTAAATTGTGTATTTTACTGGTGTCATTGTGGAAAACAGCTGAAAGGCACTGGTAGGTGGAAGATGCAGTTCTATTGAGAAAACACTATAAAAGACATTTATAAGAAATACTTTAGCATTCCATCTAAGGACTGTCAACTCTCCTGTTAGTTTCAAAAGAAAAATTTCCATGTTTCTAATTTATCATTCAAAAAATATTTAGCGGGTGCTCACTGGGCCCAGTATAGTTCCATACAAAAGACACAGTCAAATACAATAGTCTCTGTTCTTGAGAAATCCACATTCCTCTAGGGAGACAGACCAAAGAAACAAGTACAATGCAGTATGAAAATGAAAGTGCTGATCACAGAGGGCCCTAGGTGGCAGAGGAAGAGCTACTGACCCAGACCAAGGAGGCTTCCTGAAGGTGGTGACCCCAGATCTTAGTCTTTATGGGCAAATTAAGCTAACCAGATCTATTAGTCTGGGTCCAGTCAGGGAAATGGAACTCACTCTGTAGTTCAAGATGAGGGATTTATAACAGAGCTGCAAAGGTGCTAGGAGACTTGATAGGGCACATAGCAAACAGTGAAGAAATTCAGAGGTTAGCACTCCGGGAAACCACTCAGGATCCCTAAGTTTGGAGAGATAAAAAGAAGAGATGATTGTACCTGTCAGGAGCAAGGGCATCTGGGGCTGCAGGGTGGAAACAGAGCTATAAAAGTGTCTGCTCATCTGGAAGCAGGAACCAGAGAGAACATGCAGGATTGCCTGGGAAGCTGCCTGTAGCACAGATGAGGGGAAAATTCCCTGATTTCTGTCTTCTTTCTGCATACCAGTTTTTCTTCCCTCCCTCCCACTGCCCAAGAAAAGGAGTGTAAAGAATATGTTTTGCAGGGGTCAGCTCCCAGTGGTACTGAAGAGAGCTAAGAAAAGATGGGAAATGGATGGGAGGGAAAATGGACAAATAAGAAGCAGAAGACCATGCAGGAATATTGAGGGACAAGAGGAAAATACAAGTCTGGAGGAGGTGTAATCTGTTCGGTATGGTTGGATCACAGACAGACAATGGAAACGGGTGAAAGAGATTATTAGGCAGGTAACCCATGTCTAGACCATAGATAACCCTGTGATAATCCTAAGAAGTTTGCATTTTTTTGATCAAGATTTGAGTCGTTGAAGATTCTGGTGTGACTGTGTGCATGTGTGTATACAGGCAATGTTTTTGTTAAGATCAAAGTAAAACACATACATGATTTTTTTTAAGTCCAGAAGCAAAGCGCTGAAAGTTGTTGAAAAGCACTGTGGTGCAAACCATCCTTTCTTGCCCCATTTCTGCTTCTCAAAATAATCCCTTTTAGCTACCTCTGTTCCAGTTCTTTAAGTGGTTTCATCAGCAAGTTTAAATGTGATGCTACTCCATGATGCTATTTTTTCTTGATTTTACAAATTTAGACATTCTATCTTGAGAACTCCTTTGCTACAGAAGATAAGGACTTAGTTCACTTACGTTAAAACCCCCATTTCTCTCATTTTCTTCTAATTTTTGGTAAGTACATTATTGTTTTTAGCTATTCTACTTTTCTTTTACCCTTTGGTAATTTTTCTCTTATCCTTTTGTTCAAACCATGTTTAACAATATCTCTTGATAACTCCTCCTACATTGAGCAGTGGGAATATGAATGCTCCTATATTTCCTTCCACTGCTCATTACTGCTTCCATTTTGTGACTTTTGCCAGGTTTCAATTCACTTATTAGTCTGGCAAATAATTACATATACATAAGCTGACTTCTGAGAAATGAAATAAAACATGTACTGTAAAATAGTGAAATCCTTCAAGTCTTTCTGACCCTACAGTCCACTTTTTATATCACTATTCTCTATTGAATGGTGGCATGTACATTAATCCTTTAGATGCAAGGCTATGTTGAAAACAGGTGATGTGATTAAAAACCATATTCTTACTAATGTCTCCATTATTAAAGTCATTTAGGCAAAAGTATTTTAACTAGTGTTGAAATAATAGAAATAGTTTTCTTATTCTAAAGTCAATTTAAGGGGAAAATTAGTTTATATCTAAGTTCATATCTCAATGATAAAATAATCACATAAAACTGATTTGTCTTTGGAAAAATAAAAAATAAACATAATCCTTCTCAAAAGAGAAGGTAGAACTGTCTGTGTGATTATACCTTTCTATATGCAATTGATAGGTCTTAGAAAGTTGCCTGCTAATCACATCCTTATAAACAGAATTATACTGCAGGATCATTAATGGACCTCACAATTTCAAGTAATTCCATGATAAAGCTTTTATATGGTACAGAATTCTCTTGTGGAACAAATAATCATCTTCAGTTTATTTTTCAGTCAATCTAAATTTTCACATATTGAGTTTGCTTGATTCACGACACAGCTGTGTTTACGGAGAAAACTGAACTTTTGTAGATGAGTAACGTTATCATCATTCATTTTCTCCAGACTGTGAAGAATAGGCAAAGATGACAGCTATGATCCTTCAGGCTTGCCAAGAGCTTACCAGAGTGATCTTTTATAAACATGAGATGGATATTTTCCCTAAGATACACACACTTTCAGTTCCTTTAGAAAACTTTCCATGAAGCCTGAGCCAGGAAGGAAAGACAGATAAGAGTGCTGTCCACTTCTATCTGCCCCCTGTCCTCCTTGCTTCCGTCACACATCCTCACCTCCAAGCTTAAGAGAGAAGCTAATCGATATTATTTAGAGTCCTTTAAATTAGAAGTGGCCACTTTCTGCAGCCTCTTCAGCAGTCCCAACATGGCTTTTGGTTGTTTCTTGGGGTCATCGATCTTAAAATAGTGTGAGTACTGAAGGTAGAGATTTGATAAATTTAGCTCAGTAAACTCAGCAGATGTATCTGTTTACTGAAGGTAGACCATACTATTGGGCAACTTGAGATTTCTGATGATGCCATAGAGAAAATATTTCTCAGAAAAATTTTCTAGTAAAGCCATTTCTGCAAATTGAATCTAACAGATGTTAATTTTTAAAAAGAAGCATAGGACCTTATTTTATTTTTATAACAGGAGAAAAATGGAAGAATCAAAGTAACTAGCAGTAAGGGAAGAATAAATGATATACCTCATGAGATATCAGGGAGTCAGTATAAGGATAATTATGAAGACTGGAACAACAAGGAAAATGGTTCTGATAAACACATGTGCTCTAATTACAGTGATGTAAGGAGACAAACATCTATGGATGACTACTGGAGATGAATACGCATGTTTTATTAGGGAGAAACAATTGCAAGTAACATTTTTATAACTTTCAAGTATTTTTAATAATGTCTTATGATCTTTATGATAAAAGAGAAAAAGCACATTACGAAGTTATTAAAATCATTTTTTAAACTTTTATATTAAGTTCAGGGATACATGTGCAGGTTTATTATATAGGTAAACTTGTGTCATGGGGGTTGGTTTTACAAGCTATTTTATCACCCAGGTATTAAACCTAGTACTCATAATTATCTTTCCTTATCCTCTCCCTCCTACTTTTCACCCTCTAATAGACTCCAGTGTGTGTTGTTTCCCTCTATATGTCTATGTATTCTCATCACTTAGCTCCCGCTTAGAAGTGAGAATATGCAGCATTTGGTTTTCTGTTCCTGCATTAGTTTGCTAAGGATAATGGTCTCTAGCTCCATCCATGTCCCTGCAAATGACAAGGTCTCATTTGTTTTTATGGCTACATAGTATCCCATGGTGTATATGTACCACGTTTTCTTTATCCACTTTACCATTGATGGACAGTTAAGTTGATCCCATATCTTTGTTACTGTAAACAGTGCCACAATGAACATATGCATGCATGTATCTTTATGATAGAACAATTTTATTCCTTTTGTTATACACGCAATAATGGGATTGCTGGGTCGAATGGTAGTTCTGTTTTTAGGTCTTTGAGGAATCACCATACTGTTTTCCTTAATAGTTGAACTAATTTACATTGCTTTTTCTTGACAATCTTGCCTGCATCTGTTATTTTTTGAAATTTTACAATAGCCATTCTGACTGGTGTGAGAGAGTAACTCATTGTGGTTTTAATTTGCATTTCTCTAATGATCAATGATGGTGAGCTCTTTTCATATGCTTGTTGGCCCCACGTATGTCTTTTGACAAGTGTCTATTAATGTCCTTTGCTCACATTCTGATAGGGTTGTTTTTCTCTTGTAAATTTAAGTTCCTTATGGATTCCGGGTATTAAACCTTTGTCAGATTCATAGTTTGCAAATATTTTCTCCCATTCTGTAGGTTGTCTGTTTACTCTGTTGATAGTTTCTTTTTCTGCATAGAAGCACTTTTGTTTAATTAAGTCCCATTTGTCAATTTTTGCTTTTGTTGAAATTGCTTTTGGCATTGACATGAAATATTTGCCATTTCTGTGTCCAGAATGGTATTTCTTAGGTTATCGTCAAGGGTTTTTATAGTCAAGTTTTACATTTAAGTCTTTAATCCATTTTGAGTTAATTTTTGTGCCTGGTGTAAGGAAGGGGTCCCATCCCCATAATTCAATCACCTCCCACTGGGTTCCTCCCATGACACGTGAGAATTGTGGGAGTTACAATTCAAGATGAGATTTGGGTGAGGACAGAGCCAAACCATTTCAAGCACCATGCTGTTTTGGTTACTGTAGCTCTGTAGTATAGTTTGATGTTGCATAGCATGTTACCTTCAGCTTTATTCTTTTTGCTTAGGATTACTCTTTGTTGATTCCATATAAATTTTAAAATAGTTTTTTCTAGTTCTGTGAACAATGTCATTGGTGGTTTAATGGAATAGCATTGAATCTATAAATTGCTTTGGGCAGTATGGCCATTTTAAAAATATTGATTCTTCCTATCCATGAGCATGAAATGTTTTTCCATTTGTTTGTGTCATCTCTGATTTCCTTGAGCAGTATTTTGTAGTTCTTCTTGTAGAGATTTCTCACCTCCCTGGTTAGTTGTATTCCTAGGTATTTTATTCTTTGTGTGGCAGTTGTAAGTGGGATTACATTCCTGATTTGGCTCTCAGCTTGACTTTTGTTGGTGTATAGGAATGCTAGTGAAAATCGTATTTTTTTTCCCTTTAAGAAAAAAAGAAAAGAAAAGGAATCTCAAGAAGTAGAGGTATCCAAAATGAATTACTTTAGCTCCTGAACATCCAACTCTTGCTTGAGATTTCAAATATGTTTGGACAAGTAAAGAGTTTTCTTATTGATGAATTCTTGCTGAACAACCTTATAGAAAGCTTTGGAAGAATATGGAAGGAAGATCTTAGGAAACCGAGTACAGTCAGTAAATGAATGATCCTAGAATGGCAGGAAGAAGCAGGGGAGAATGAAAAAGAAAAGGAGAACCAGGAGTTACTACTTATGAAGTACCTACTATTTGCTAGGTTCCATTGGCACATACATGAATCATTTAGTACCAGCAACAAAGAAGGTGCTCAATGCATAGTTGTATTATTTCTGCTTTTATTACCACTCTATGAGTTAGATAATAGTAAACTCTATAATAAGTCCCACAAATTAAGGCTACATAGGCATTCACATCGCCTTACTTTTATTACATGCCTTATTATTAAGAAGACCAGTATCTTTTTTGAGATCCTCCTCTTCCTTTGAATTGCCCTTTACCACAGGAGCAAGGAGGGACAGTGAGACTGACTTTTTCAGAATGGCATTGTTTCTATGTAGAGCACTGTTTTGTTTCGTTTTCTGGGACTGAGTGAAAATTATGAATGCAGGTCTCTCTAAGAACATGTATATTCATATGTGAGAAAAATAGTTTGTGTCATTTCAAGAAGTCTACTTGGCCTCTAACCTAGGAACATCTGATCTGGAGATAGTGAGAGCAATTATACATCTGGTACCTAGAGGCAGTGGGGTCCAATGATGTAGATGACAACTTCACTCACAATGTAAGACTTCTCATTTTTTCTACCTCTCTCTTCTTCAGAGGTGGACCCTGAAAATGTCAAAAAGCAGAGCAAGCATGTTGAGGGAGGAGAAATTCTAGGTGTAAGAAAGAGAGAGGTGCCACTCCTATCTGGGGTAGAGGGGAGGATTTGATCACAGATAAAGCACAGTTTTGATAACTTTGTTTGGGACTATATATTCTAGTATCATAATTTAAAACTGTTTAAACTTAAAGTGACCAAGCCATTTTTAAAAGATGGAGTCCTTTCAGAAAGGGAGTTATAAGCCAGGGAATTATTTCTCCACTAAATAAGTTTTAAAGGACAATGGAAGACAATAATAAATCTGCATTTTAGCATACATTATTTTGTATACTCAAAATAAACCAATGAGATAGGCACTATGCTGCCTCTAATTTATGAATCAGCAAACTGAATCATAGAGGAGTGAAACCACTTGCCTGAGGTCACATAGCTCATAAGACTCATTTTATACCTAAGCAGTTTGAATTCAGAGCTGGTTTCCTTAACCTCCAGTATCTTAATAACTTGAATTAATTTTAATTCCTGAAAAATCTGCCTCCCTTTTGGAAAGCTGATTGGTACTACTGCCTACATCACTAAGGCCTATTCCACGTAGAAGACAGAGTGGACTGAGTGAGAATACCCACAGAATGGCCCCCTAGACATTTTTTATATGAGATCATTATCCCAGTTAGGCTCTTGGGCCCCACTATGATGTCACAGAAAAACACATTAGATCCAAATGGAATGATCATCTTTTGGCCATTGTCTATTTATAGGACAAGCAATCTCCTATAAAATATTATATGGCTTACCAGAATGTTGGCAAAACCATAGCTGAACTAATAATGGTATACCTAGACATGTATAGCTAGTTTGAATATTTGACTTATTTAGATAGAAATACCTTGATAAAAATTTTATTTCTTGAAAGCCAAGCAGTATGAAGATTCTGAAAAATTTAGGCCATTCTGAGACATTTGAGTCTATTAGTTGACTTTGAAGTACAGAATTCCATACACCATATGTTATGTGCTTACTTACATGTGCAAAACCCAAGCAATTTTCTTTAGACTCTCAGGATAATTATCTCCTGTTTTTCTTTGGCATCAACCAAAATTCCTAAACAGTAGGCAAAACCTCATTCAATGTACTGTTGTGTTTTTCCTTGTTCATATTCTTGACTGGGCTGTGAGCCCTATGAGAGTAAGGCCCCAGTCACTCTTGTTTCTGTCTGCATCATGAGTATCTAGGGAAGTACCTAGAACAGGCTAGGAGCTCAGCTAATGTTTTTGAATGAATAAAGAAAGAAACTAGAATAAAGGTTACTGTACTGTGATGGTTAATTTTATGTGTCAACTTGTCTAGGTTACAGAACCCAGGTATTTGGTTAAACATCAGTCTAGATGTTGCTGTGAAGACTTTTTTTTTTTTAGATGACATTAACATTTAGATCATTAGACAGAGTAAAGCTGATTACCTGCTATAATGTGGTGGGCCTCATCCAATCTATTGAAGGCCTTAAGAGAAAAGTCTGAAGTATACCCCAGAAAGCAGGAATTCTGCATGCGGACTGCTTTTGGATTTCAGTTTGCAACAACAACTCTTTCGTGGGTCTCTAGCCTGCTAGTACACTCTGCAAATTTGAACTTGCCAGCTCCCATGGTTACGTGAGTCAATTCCTTAAAATTATCTGACTATCCATCTATCTATCCATCCATCCAACCATGTACATGCACAGATGTACACGCAATTGGTTCTGTTTCTCTGGGGACCCTGACTAATACATATGTATTTTATTCTTATTCATTTCTAGGATACAATAAAATATTAAAAGGTCTACCTAATGTCATTCAAGAGGATGACTTTTAACTTTTTAGTATATACAGCTGCAGCACTTCGAATTCAGCTGGGGATGTTCGCATGGAATCAGAATTCAGGCTGTATGTTCATCATGTTCTTATTTTCTTGCCTAGACTGTAAATACTAGCTTCCTGAGTTGTGAAAGGAAAGGTTAAATGAGTATTTTTACCTCTTGTGAGCTTCTTCTAGCAGCAAAACCACCAACTGTAGTTCCAGATTACAGATCCAATCTGTTCCATATGAATGATAACTTTGGCTGCATTGTAGTGTTCTCAAGCCAATCTTTCAATCATTTTATTATCTAATCCAGTTTGTACAGCTGTACCTGGCTAATTCACCTTTAATTTCCATATCAGCAGCCAATTACATGGATTGTTCCACTATAGCCAAAAGATTTGAGTCAATTTATAGCAATAAAGGTAAGTGAAACCAAATCAACTCACAATCAAGGATTACTGGTTAAATTTCAACATTTGAAGAGCTGTTTTTTTTAGAGGCATAGAACTCCTTTTATAGATGGAAACAAGGCAATGACCAAACAAAAAAGAGAGCATGAGTTAATAATGTTTTTTTTCTTAAAAAAAGCTAAACTGTCTAAGAAATGTTTCTAAATTGAATGCTTAAAATAGAAAATAATTCTTCAACTCAATGGAAGAATTGAAAATGTTGCCAAATCCTTGTCATTTTCACAAAGAATTAGGAGATTAGATTAAGAAGGCCATATAAATGTTGAGGTTTCATGGATATCGAAACAGCCTTGAGATAAATGACCATAAAACATAATTTTGAACTCATATTGGATCAGGGGACACTGGACAGGTAATAGAGATATGGTATATGGCATAGCATGCGTTTGGGCATGAGTCTGTTGGGATTAAATGGTGATGAGTAAACCATAGGAATGAAATGGAAAGGAAGATTTGGAGAGTAGGGGATGACAGTTCAGAGAATTATCAACAAGAGGCTGGAAAGTGATTCAAATGTCAGAGATATTATATATCTCCATATGCTGGTAATCCAATTTGCTGTACCGTACATGCACATTCATTAGAACTTTGATTTTAATATTTCTAATTATTCCATATGACAATATATTATCTAAAACAGCAACATGGAGCTTCTCTTCCAAATTCACCTGCTACCCCCAAAGAAGCCAGTTATCAAGGTTTTGCTAGTCACACACATCCCCTTACTTGAAAATTAACCTGTCTATATATTTTAGTTAACATTTTATGTGACATCTCTTCCAGATTCTCTGTTGTAAATAGGATGCTCTTCTCTCACTGACAAATCCTGATAAGCTTCCTTCTTCCCAAATAATCTCATGACATGCATAAAAGTTTCTATATTTCACATGGTTTTGGAAGTTTACCCTTTATACCAGCTCAGCATAACTAGTCAAGGAGTAATGCTCAAAGCCTAGGATGCTCCAGAGATTTCACCAGGGCACCTGCAAAGAGAAATGAGGTTGTGTGGGTCTCTACCTTTGTTTCAACCAGAGATCTTGGTTTTAAGGTTGTTACACTTTGATGACTAATTTTAGAGTTTGTTTCAAGAAGGATTCTACTGCTCACAAGAAAAAAAAAAACAGAAAACTGATATTCTAAGCTACTTTTTTTCCTCCGGTTCTGACCTGCACCCTTAACATGGGGAATAATATAAAGTTCTGCATACAAATTCAGGAAAACAATTTTGTTTTAAAAGAGGAAACATAGCCAATTTACAATTTTATTTATGTAATGCTTGCACATTTTATAAGTCTGCTTCATGACACTGAATATGAATACTCAACAAATAAAGGTCTTATTTGTTAAATTTGTATCTTCAAAGCTGGGTGAAGGTATGTTCATTTCTGCTTCATTATCTGTCAATTGTTTAGAAACTTGCTGATTTATTTAAAAGCTGGTTGTTGGAATGGCTGGCTCATGTGAGTTTGAAGAATTGGTATCCTTATATAAATCCTTTCTCTCCATGTTCGCCAATGTCCTTGTTATATAACAAATGAGTGTCTGTGACAAGGCAGTGTGTGAGTGGAGAAAAAACCTCATTGAGATTTGATGTGTAATATAACCCCTATGTTTTAAATTACTCTCAGAAGTGATACCTGTGATAGGCAGAATAATTCTTCCCCCATCTGAATAATGGTAAGCAGAATAGCAGCCCCTTAGAGATGTATGCATCTTAATCCTTGGAATCTGTGAATATGTTACCTTCTGTTATTTATTTCTTGTTCAGATTGGTTCTATTTTTGACCATTAAGAACTCTTCCAAATTGGCTCCTACAGAATATTTATTTTTAAATGAATTAAATCACTTATATCTTTAGCATAATCTTTTCAGTATATTTACTCAAAATTCGGCCCTATTACAAGAAGATGAAAAAGAGGAAAAAGTAAAACATTTGGCTTAGTCTTAGCATGGTTTTGGAGAAGTAACAACGTCTAGTGTTCTGTGCCATTGTAGGATGACTGCAGTCAACAATAAAATGTAGTTTTAAGCAGCTGGAAGAAAGATAGTGAATGTTCTCAACACAAATAATAAAAATTCAAGATGATAGATATGCTAATTACCCTGATCTCATCACTATACATTATAGGTATTAAAACATCACTATATATCTCATGAATATATACAGTTATTTTTCATAAAAATAAAATTATATCTAAAACAATAAAAATAAATTTTAAAAGATAATCAATTGAAATCAAATGCTTAATTGTGATAATATTACATCTCCCTCCTCATGTATTGTTTGGTCCATAATACCTTGAGGACTTTTAACACATTAAAGGCTCATCTGTGGGTCTAGGTGAAACAGTGACAGACATCCCTATGGAAGACAGAAGAGGGCACCTTATGGTGACCAAGGGCTTGCTTAGAAGCACATGTGAGCAAACCCCTGATTCTCAGAAATAACTCTCTGTATGTGTGAGTGCATACTGGCCATGAGCATGCAGTCATGTAAGAATGGCTAAGGTGAAGGATGAAGGGTGAAGGTAGCTAATATTGACCAGTCGAGAAAGCAGCAACATTAAGCAAATGTTAGTATCTCACATAGCTAACATATATTCCCTTTAAGCATAATGAAAGGGCTGCACTAGAAGATAACCAACTTAAGGTCTAGAAATACTCTTTTGATTCACTCCCTCCACCCCCATTGCTTACTTCCTGGTTTTTGATCACTCCCTCTTCTCTGAGCACTCTTTTCTCTGAATTTCCAGGATACCACATATTCCATGCCTTGCCGCTGCCTCCCTATTTGTTTTCCACTTCTTTTGCTGGCTCCTTCCCATTGTCCAGCTTCTAAATGGTAAAGTGGCCCAGGACTCAGACTTTGAACCTCATCTCTTCTTGTCTACACTCCCTTCATTGGTGATTTTGTTCCATTTCAGGGTTTTAAATTTCACCTACACACTTAACAATTCTCAAGTTCATATTCCCAGCCTAGGCCATTTCCCTGAGCTCTACAGTTGTACATCAAATTGCCTACGCAATATATTCTTTTGGAGATCTAAGAGGTGTATGAAAATTGACAAGTCAGAACTCAGCTGCTCCTTTTCCCCACCACACTGTTCTCTCCTACTGCTAAGTCCTTTTCCATCTCAGGAAATATGAGTGCCAGTTACCCAAGTCAAAATCTTTTGAAATATCCTTGACTCTCCTCTTTTCCCAAATCCCAGAAACAATCTAACAGCAGTACTTCTAAATTACACATTAAAAATATACCCTGAATCTTTTCATTTCTCAGCGCTTCAATCTCACCACCTACCTGAATTATTATAATAGAGTAATAATTCATCTCTTTGTTTCTACCTTCACACCGCTAAAGAATGCCCTCCTCCACAAAGTCATATTTTACACTTAAGGCAGGTCATATTCACTCTCGTGCTCAAAATGCTCCAAAGGTTCCTACAGTAAATGCCTATCCTTACAGTGGCCCAAAGGCCCACTACACTGTGAGCCCACATATTGCCCTTCACTTCTTGGATCTCATTTTCTCCTAGTTTCCAGCTATACTGACCTTGCTTCTTTCTTGACCCCACTAAGGGCATTCATCTCTCCGGGTTTTTGCTCTTGCCACTTCCTCTGCCTGGATGCCCTTTCTTGAGATGGATACTACTTCCACCCCTTTCAGATTTTTGTTTATGTGCCATCTACTCATGGATGCCTTCCACCATAATTAATTTGCAGCCACTTTTCACATCAGGAATTCACTGTCTCCTTCTCTTCTTTATTATCTTCCATACATTTATGACTACCTAGCATACTACGTATTTTACCTTTCTGTTAGTTTTCTGTCTCCACTCACTAGAAAGTCAGGGATGTTTGTCTGTTTAGTTTACTGTTGTTTCTATTGCACCTGGAACGCTGACTGGCACATTGTACCTCTCCACTGTAGAACAGCTCAGGGTTTGTTGAGACTGAATACATGTTAAAATGCCACTCTTTGGAAGGGGTTTTCCTCTCCCTGCACTGGTATTATCCTGTGGCCAAGGAGAGAGGCAGCGGCTTAATGGCCAATACAACCACTAGGCAGGGTCTAGAAAAAAGGTAAGAAATTGTCAGAAAGAAGAAGCAGGCAAGCACCAAAGAACACCTTTGCCTGTTCTTCCCACTCTCCATGCAGACAATGCATTCCAGAGGCTACTGTGATGGTCTGCAAGTGATTTCCCACTGAGCTTTATTTCGGCTAAGTAGCCAAGGGTAATCTGAATAAAAGGAATAAGGCACGTTATTCAGTTTCTAATTGCTACTTGCACAACTTTTTCCTAATTGCATTTTCCATAGACAATTTGTGCCAAAATGAACATTCCACTAATGATGTTGGCAAGACAGTTTGTCAAACACTGACACCTAGTGAATGTTACTATACAGTCTTTTTCTGGACTCTGTTTTAGGTCCAAGAAATTCCACAGACATTCAATTTAGGAGGCAGTCAAATCTCATTTACCTACTTTTAGTATTAGACTTGGCAGAGTTTGACTCCAAAGTGGCGCTCCCTCTCATTACTGGGCCCCTGCACATGAGTGAGTGTATACGCTTGGAATGCTGGCAAAAATTTTAATCTAAGAAAAACAACCAGGAGAGAAAAACTCCTGCAAAATTACCCAGAGAGCATCTCAAATCAAATATAAATTTTTAATTTTCATTAACTGCCCTCATGTGCGATCAGCACCAAACTCCATTTCTTCAATGACACAGGAGAGCTCTTTCTTCAGCCCAGGGGTCTTGAGTTGAATTGTTGGGCTTGCTCTGAGATAAGAGTGTCTTAAAGTCTGAGAACTGATACTTCACACATCCTCTATGCCAATGCTATGATTTAATTGAGGAATTTTAGACCCATAGGGAGACAGGAACTTGTGCAAGATGTGATGGAATCTAAATGGAACTTGGAATCACACAAAATTGGGAACAAAGGAAAGCTTTACCAGAGAGTGGCATTGCATTTATTTACTAAACTCTGCAATTAATTTTACTGTGCTGTTAAAAGGAGAGATATCCCTGGCCTGTGGTTTTGAGGAGCAGTAAATGAGATGTGTCTGGAAAGAGCTTCATACATTGCAGTGCCCTGTATTTTTCTACCTGTTCACTTGGGATCACACAGTAGGGTGCTGGGCCAAGCTTAACACACAGTTCTGTCTTTGAGTTCAGTGTTTTCTCTGTATCACCCTGCCTTTGTTGCAAGTGGAGAAACTATGGGGCAGAAAGAGTGTGTACTCACCTCTTCCTCACTTCTACAGGACCCATAAAATCCACACTGACGCTGCCCAGAGAATGGAGAATGATTACTCTGCAAAAGAGATTTGTAGGATATCTGCAAAGGCCCAGTCGTTTGTCCTGCTTTCTTGTTTGGAGTGGGCTCTCACACTTGCCTTTCTGAGGGTGAGAGGTAGTTTATCATCCAGAATAAAAGATAGGAACTGAACCAGATTGCTTAGGTTCAGATACCTGCTCCACCTCTTGTTACTTTCATGGCCTCAGCCAAGTTATTTCAGCTCACTCTGCCTTTGTGAACCCATCTGTAAAATGGAGACAAAAGCAATACTTACTCCATTGGGAGTTACATATATATATAGAGAGAAAACACTTAGCTCATAATATTACCATATTATAAAGAAAATCAGTATATGGGTAGTGTATGTAATGTTACCTAGAGAAGACATGCATAATGGAATACCAGCACTAGACTTGTTTGTTTATATGGATTTGTCTTGGTTTGGAAGACTTTAGGATACCATCCATTTTTGCACAGTCTAGAAGTGCCATCTTATTCTTGGGTATAAGGCAGCAACCCTATATGGACTGTGAAGAGAGACTGACACTGGGCCGTTGCTTCTCTGTCCCCTGCCCTCTCTTCCTCTCATCTCCACTTCTCTTTCATTCTCTCTTTCTCATTTTCCTTCGTCCTCTTCCTTTTCCTTTCTGTTTCCCCCTCTCCATCTGTCCCTTCCTTTTTCAATCTCCAGCCCCTCCTGACTTTCATTATCTAATAAAAAGCTGGATTATTTTCTTTCTTGGCATCCTACTCATCTTCATTTCCCCGCTCCTTATCCTCACTGCCACTACTGTTCCCTGCAATCTCTCAGTATTTACAGGGAAATAGCGTATGTGTGTGTGTGTGTGTGTGTGTTCTGTCATTTCTGTGGTGACATTAAATTGGAAATGCTTGCCAAAGCAAACCCCTGCCTTCTTTATTCAAAATTTGTCCCAGTTGACAGGAAAGTCCACAGTGACTTCCTGGACATCCTCACAGTTACTGTAAAATCGGACACTTGATCTTTGTTCAAGGGAAATAAAATCTGGAGTGCCAAAGAGACAAAAGCAAAAAGTCTCTTGGATCTTCGCCAAAATGACACTCTTGTGCTTTTTTCATTACTGATTCACAGCTCACAGCTGACAGCTTTCTTAGCATGTGACACACATCATTATGTAAATCCACCAGTAACATTTTCAGTCCCATAAGCAAAACTATCGTTATATTATTAGCTACTGAGGCTCTTCTAGGTGCCCTTAGACTGTTTCCTAACTCTGAACCCTAGACCATTTTCCTTACCATCTTTTGTGATTGGTAAGTATTTTAGCTATGCCAAAAAGTTAGAAAGGTAGTATGTACATACCAACTGTCAAAAAATATGACAGATATAGCCTCTTGCCTTGCTGTCAATTAATAAGGCAATGGTGAGTTTTGTTTACTTATGTGTATGACTTTTAAAAAAAACTTTTAACCTTCAGTGATGTGTTTTAAGTCTATTTCTAGAATAGATATGTCTTGAATTTAGCTTAATCACATGTATTTTTTTTCTGCTATCACATTTTGTGCTTTCCACTTATCTTGATTTTTTAATGCTTAACATTTTCTCCATTTAAAATCTTGTTTGAATTGATCATTTTTTTATTCTTTACTATGCTTTATTGGTTTAGAAGCTAAGTATTTTAGTTTTCCTTTTTATAGTTATTTTTAAATTTTCACTTATGAATAACTGAGAAAGTCAAAAGTGAATCAATAACGTTATACTTTCTGAACAGTATCTTAGAATATTTTAACTTTGAAGTTTGTCCACATTAAGTTAGTTCCTGAACCAATTTATCTGTTAGTCTTGTAGTTTTTATAATAATTACTTATATACATAAAATCACAAATTTATCAATTCCTTTGCTTGTCATTGCTTCTTCCTTAGCTCTTTCTTTCTGGGAAAATTTAGAAATTTTCAGGTAAGGATCTTGTGGTGAAAACAATTCTCAATATTGTTTTTTAGAAATACGTCTTAATTGTATCCTGCTTCTTAAAAGGTAGTTTTTTTTATTTTGGTATAAAATCTAGGTTGACAATTAATTTTCTTTAGCACTTTGGAGTTATTATTCCTCCTCTACTTCCAACCATTTTTTTTTTCATTTTAGATGATCTGTCTTTTTCTTTATGGCTGTTATTAAGATTTTATCTCTATAGAATATTCTGGTTTAATTATTATGTGGGTAGGTATGAATTTGGTCATATTTACCTTGCTTGTGATTTAGTGTATTTTGCGAATCTGTTGATCCACCTCTTAAATTACTCTGGAAAATTCTCAGTCATTATTTGTCAATATTGCCTTTCATTTATCACCTGTGATTCTTCTTAAGACTCTAACAAAAAGCATATTGACCTTTCTCATTCTTTCCTCCATGTCTTTTAATTACTTTTTTCATGTTTTCACATTCTATTTTACATATGCTGGATTATGGGCAATCACTTTAGAATTATAATTGAGTTTATTATATCTGTTTTCTGTTGTGTCTAATATTGTACATTAGTTTCTTTTTTATTTTACAGAAATTCTATCAACGTTTTTTCAGATCAGTCTGGTACATTTTGAAGTTATCATATTTTTTTCTTTTATTTTCATTTCTTTAAACAGCATAACACTTTCTTTTTTTTTTTTTTTTTTAGATTAAGTCACACCATGTTGCCCAGGCTGGAGTGGAATGGCACGATGTTGGCTCACTGCAACCTCTGCCTCCCAGGTTCAAGCAATTCTCCTGCCTCAGCCTCCCAAATAGCTAGGATTACAGGCATGCACCACCACCCCCAACTAATTTTTTGTATCTTTAGTAGAGATGGGATTTCACCATGTTGGCCAGGCTGGTCTCTAACTCCTGACCTTGTGCTCCCAAAATGCTGGGATTACAGGCATGAGACCACGCCTGGCCCATAACACTTTAATGTTACTATTTACTGATGATTCTGCAGTCTACTTGAAATGTAAATGTGCTGTTTCTTATATTTAATGGCTTGGCTATGATACTTTACATACACCATGTCTTATAATTTCGGGATAATTATGCTTATGTTAGAAAGGAAGGAGAACTTTATTTAAGAAAACTTCATGGGGACTGAATTAAGGGTGTGAGTCCCTGGTGTTATTTTATGTTTTCTTCTGCTGAGAGCATTCCTAGACTGGATGGCCTGAGTACTTTCATGCTATTATGCTAGCTTCTGTATTCCCAGACCATACAGGAGTATGCATTTGATTCAAAATGTGCTTAAGAACACACCTCTGGTTACAAATTCTTAGAGGAGATCTTTTCACTTAAAGCATAGCCCAAAAAGGAAAAGCTTTCTCTGTTCATCTCTATAAATGAGTAGATGAATTTTTTTCCCTAGACTTCTCCTTCACAAAGGGTGTAGCTCTTTGATAGTCCTGGCTTTCTCCAGGCATTTTCGTCAGTTCTTCATCTTGCATAGTCTCAACATTTTTCTCTTATGCCCTGATGAACATTAAAAACCTAAGACCCTTTCATAGTTTACCACTTTGGCTTTTGCCATCTTTGTATTTCTTATTAGAGAGTTTCCTTATTTTCCTGAGTGCTCAGATGTGGATTTAAATGTACGTTTGCTACATGTTTTCATTAAGATGACCATTACCAAAAATCACAAATAACAAGTGTTGGTAAAGATGTGAGGAAATTGGAACCCTTGGGAATTGCTGGTGGGAATGTAAAATGCTACAGCCACTACAGAAAACAGTATGGAAATTCGTAAAAAATTAAAATTACTGTATGATCCAGAAAATTCCTAAAAAATTAAAATTACTGTATGAGCCAGAAATTCTACTTCTGGGTATATGATATAGTTTGGAAGTTTGTCTCCTCCAAATCTCATGTTGAAACATAATCCGCTAGGTTGAGGGTGGGAGCCATTTTGGTCCTGGGAGCAGATCCCTCATGAATAACTTAGTGCCATACTTGTGGTAATGAGTGAATTCTTCCTCTGTGAGTTCATGTGAGATCTGGTTGTTCAAAAGAGCCTAGCACCTCCTCCCTCACTCTCTTGTTCTCGCTCTTGCTGTGTGATACACAAGCTTCCCCTTTGCCTTCTGCCATGACTGGAAACTTCCTGAGGTCTCACCAGGAGCAGATGCAGTCACTGTGCTTCTTGTACAGCCTGAATAACCATGAGCCAAAGTAAACTTCTTTTCTTTACAAATTACCCAGAATTGAAAACAGGGCTTTGAGTAGATATTTGTTCATAAATGTTAATAGAAGCATTATTCACAACAACCAAAAGGTGAAAGCAATCCAAGTGTTCATCAGTGGATGAATAAATAGACAAAAGGTGACATATACATACACTGGAATATTATTCAGCCTTTAAAAGGAAGGAAATTATGATACATGCTATAACATAGATGAACCTTCAAAACATGGTAAGTGAAATAAGACAGTCACAATAGAACAAATATTTAATGGTTTCTATTCTATGAAGTATTAGATTAATTCAGTTCACAGAGACATATAGTTGAATGGTGTTGTCAGGGGCTGGGGAGAGGAAAGAAGTGACAGCTCTTTTTGTTTATTGGGTGTGAAGTTTCTACTTTGGAGGCTGGAAAAGTTATGAAGCTGAATGGTGGTGATGGTTTCATGCTAAAATGAATATATTTAATGCTGCTGAACTGCACATTTAAGAATGGTGAATTTTATGTTATGTATGTGTTACTACAATTAAAAACAAGTATTTTTATTACATTTTACCCAGCATATTTAGTTTTTTTTTTTTAATATCAGAAAGTTTTCCAGGTTATTTGAACTCCATTTTTTTCCAAAACAGGCATTTTTTTCTAATTATTTTACCCTTAGGACATTTAAGCTTTTATTCTACTCCAATGTGTTGCTTAGATAAGTAAGAGAGCAGAGGAAATTAAACCAGAGGCTTTGTTATTACGTAAAGAATTCTTGCTTTAATTTGTCTTTATTGGTAGGGTAGTTGTATTGTACAAATATAACAAGATTACAGAGATTTCAAGGCTTCAAGATGGGAAGCACGGTAGAGCCTGGCTGCATAAGAAATGGAACTGGCATTAAGGCAGTCACATCATCCCTCACTCAGTCTCTCTTCCTTCTCATAGGATTTTCTATTCTCTCTAACAATTATCCCATTATCTTCACTTTTTCATTCACTTCAGTGTGTTGCAAACCATTTTAATTGACCAGGTTCTATTTGCCTGATGAAAATTCATTCTGTAGTATTTTGGCATCTGCCCTTCCTAATAATTGGTGCAGGACCTCGGCTTCCCAATTTCAAATTTCTGAAAGGAATTTGATTTGCTGATGATTTTGAGTCTAATCATCTGGGCTAGATATGTTCATTAACTAAAAATAAATGCATAAGGACATTTCACTTCTGACATCACAATGTGAAAACGTGCTGTACCCACTTCCCAATGAAACTGGTGAAAAATATTTCTTTAACTTCAACCATTTTAATTAAGCTTCTAGAAATGATCCTAAGGGCATATAGCAAATGAAGACATGGTTATTCAAGAAAGCTTACTACACCTTTGTGTAAACAGTGAGAGTGTTTTATTTGAATGACAACCTGCTTCTGCCTTTCCACTGTCCCAGCTTGGCATGATGGAACTGCACTCCAGATGGCCACTGCCAAGAATATAGGGCTTTCTCTTCCCCAACCTCTCAAATATAAGTCTATGGTATCCTCTAAGGAGGGAAAGAATATCAGCATTTCTTATACTTCTCCCAAATACAAGTTTAAGAGGCTAAGTTTTAGGCAAGTATAACCAAGAGTTGGGGGCTCTTTTTTTTTTCCAACCAGCCTCCGTTCATGAGACATAAGATTTACCTGGGACAATAGCAAACACTGGAGCCCTATCATCCCTGTCCTGGCTCATAATGCACAGGTTCAAAGCCCGGATGGACAAGCTGAGACCTGAGCCTACTGGACTCAATCCCCACCCTGCTGCTAAATGCCAGATCCTAAAGCAGGGGTGTCACTCAAAAGAAGTTGTCACTTTTTCTGCCCTGAGCTTCAGAGAGGATCAGAGATTTTGCCCAGGGAGAAACACAAGCCATAAAATGCTCTCCCTAAAGGAACTGACTTCATCTGCAACAGAATGTGAGAAAGTTCAAGCCTTAGGGCACTCTAAAAAGTAATGGATGTTGTGGTAAAAAGCAATTAAGAGGAGACTGAACAATATATTAATAATATAAGCTAAACCATAGGCCAGCTAGTTTACCAGAGAAAATTAGTGAAAATTAAGTGTTAAGACAGTTAAGAGCTGACTTGGGGTTAGAACAAATCTGAAACACTTACCTCAAAAACTATCCCTACAAAGAATTCTGAATTTAATTAGACCATCTGCAGAACAATTTATGCCACAGGGCATTGTTGAAAACAATTGAGCAATCAAATGTAATTAACGTGCTTAATAGCTGGTTGTGGCTAGAGAAAGAGACAGTCAAAGAAAGCCCTGCCAAACCACTGTCATCCCAAAGTGACCACACCTTCCCAAGGCTGCTGCCTTAGGAGAACTAGAGGTGTCACTCTGGCAATGCAGGGGATAGACTTCGCTAAAGGAATCAAGCCAATCACTAAACAAATAGACAAACCACAATAGCAAGGCCCAGATTCAGTGGTGGGACGTTGCTGGAGAACCAGCACCTAGACTTGCTGTAATGTATTACTGAGATGTCTTGTTTCCAACAAAAATTCTCAAGACATACCCCCACCTCAAAAAAAGAGAGGAAAGTCTGACCTATACATGGAGAAAATATAGCAGACAACAAGACTGTCTGTGAGAGCAACCAGATGTTGGATTTAACAAAGATCTCAAGTAGCCATTATAAATATGTTCAAAAAACCAAAGGCAACTATGCTTAAAGAAGTAAAGGAAGATATGTTGACAAGGTCTCATAATAGAGAATACCAATTATAGAAATTATGACAAAGAACCAAATGGAAATTCTGGAGTTGAGAAGTAAAATAATTCCAGAGTCTAGTGAAATAAAAAATGCACTGAAGAGATTCAACAGTAGAATCGAATGAGTGAATAAAGAATAAAGAATGAGTGAACTTGAATTAGATTATCAGAAAATACGAAACCTGAAGAACAGAGATTAAAAAAAAAATGAAAAAAAAATGAAAACAAAATACAACCTCAGAGATATGTGGGACACTTTTAGGTGCACAAACATATGCAAAATGAAAGTACCAATAGGAGAAGACATAATTGAGCAAGAGAAATGATGACTGAAAATGGCTCAAATTTGACAAAAAAGGTGAATCTACACACCCAAGAAGTTTAATGAACTCTAATTTTCTCATTTAAGAGGGTATGTCTTACAGGCACAATACAAGGTGCTTTCCAGCGGCTGTTATAAGAAAGTTTAGAAAAAGCAAACAACAATCCATATCTTTCGTAGAATTACTAAGAAATGAACTCAATTTTTGTGTTAGCTAATAAAAATTTATTAGATCATATCAGCAAAAACTCATTAATGAAAATCCCAAAGTCTTTTTAAAAAATTAATTCTATTGTTTTAATTATAAAGATATATTAGGTACATGTTATAACCACCAACATTTTAATTAAGATTTTATGCACATTGATTAATTTTTCAAAGTGAATTCTATTACCCATACTTTAATTATATGGCCTATTTTGTATACAATGTGGGTTATGTTTTCTTTCCTTTTTCTTTTTATTTTACTTTAAGTGCTGGTGTATTATGTGCAGAACATGCAGATTTGTTCCATGGGTGTACACATGCCATGTTGGTTGGCTGCATCCATTACTCTGGCAACTACATTATATATTTTATCTAATGCTATCCCTCCCCTATCCCTTAATCCCCTGACAGACCCTAGTTTGTGATGTTCCCCTCCCTGTGTCCATGTGTTCCTCATTGTTCAACTCCCTCTTATGAGTGAGAACATGCGGTGTTTGATTTTCTGTTTTTGTGTCAGTTTGCTGATAATCATGGTTCCCATCTTCGTCCACTTCCCTGTAAAAGACATGAACTCATCATTTTGAATGGTTGCATAGTATTCCATGGCATATATGTGCTGCATTTTCTTTATCCAGTCTACCATTGATGGGCATTTGGGTTGGTCCCAAGTCTATTGTAAACAGTGCTGGAATAAACGTATATTTCCATGTGTCTTTATAATAGAATGATTTATAATTATTTGGGTATATACCCAGTAATGGGATTTCTGGGTCAAATGGTATTTGTAATTCTAGATCCTTGAGGACTCGCCACACTGTCTTCCACAATGGTTGAACTAATTTACACTCCCACCAACAGTGCAAAAGTGTTCCTATTTCTTCACATCCTCTCTAGCATCTGTTGTCTCGTGATTTTTAATGATTGCCATTCTAACTGGTGCATGATGGTATTTCCATGTGATTTTGATTTGCATTTTTCTGATGACCAGTGATGATGAGCTTTTATTCATTTTGTTGGCTACATAAATGTCTTTTTTTTGAGAATTATCTCTTCATATCCTTTGCCCACATTTTGATGGGTATTTTTTTTTTCTTGTATATTTGTTTCAGTTCTTTGTAGATTCTGGATACTAGCCCTTTATCAAATGGAGAGATTGCAAAAATTTTCTCCCATTCTGTAGGCTGCCTGTTCACTCTAATGATAGTTTCTTTTGCTATGCAGAAATGCTTTAGTTTAAATAGATTCCATTTGTCAATTTGGGCTTTTGTTGCCATCGCTTTTGTTGTTTTAGACATGAAGTCCTTGCCCATGCCTATGTTCTGAATGATATTGTCTAGGTTTTCTTCTAGGGTTTTTATGGTTTTAGGTCTTATGTTTGAATCTTTAATCCATTGTGAGTTAATTTTTGTATAAGGTGTAAGGAGAGTATCTAGTTTCATCTTCCTACATGTAGCTAGCCAGTTTTCGCAACACCATTTATTAAATGAGGAATTATTTCCCCATTGCTTGTTTTTGTCAGGTTTGTCAAAGATCAGATGGTCGTAGATGTATGGCATTATTTCTGAGGCCTCTGTTCTGTTTGATTGGCCTATATCTCTGTTTTGGTACCAGTATCATGCTGTTTTGATTACTGTAGCCTTGTAGTATTGTTTGAAGCCAACTTGATCATGATGGATAAGCTTCTTGATGTGCTGTTGGATTTGGTTTCCAGTATTTTATTTCGGATTTTCACATCGATGTTTATCTGTGATATTTGCCCGAAATTTTTTTTTTTAGTTGTGTTTCTACCAGGTTTTAGTATCAGGATGATGTTGGCCTCATAACATCAGTTAGGGAGGATTTCTTCTTTTTCTAATAGTTTCAGAAGAAACAGTACCAGCTCCTCTTTGTGCCTCTGGTAGAATTCGGTTGTGAAACCATCTGGTCCTGGACTTTTTTTGCTTGGTAGGCTCTTAATTGTTGCCTCAATTTCAGACCTTGTTATTGGTCTATTCCTGGTTTAGTCTTAGGAGGGTGTAAGTGTCCATGAATTTATCCATTTCTTCTAGATTTTCTAGTTTATTTGTGTAGAGGTGTTTATACTATTCTCTGATGATGGGTTTGTATATCTGTGGGATCCATGGTGTTATTGCCTTTATCATTTTTTATTGCATCTATTTGATTCTTCTCTCTTTTCTTCTTTATTAGTCTGGCTAGCAGTCTATCTATTTTGTTGATCTTTTCAGAAAACCAGCTTCTGAATTCATTGATTTTTTTTTTGAAGGGGTTTTTTGTGTCTCTATCTCATTCAGTTCTGTTCTGATTTTAGTTATTTCTCATCTTTTGCTGGCTTTTGAATTTGTTTGTTCTTGCTTCTCTAGTTCTTTTAATTTTGACATTAGGGTGCTGATTTTAGATCTTTCATTCTTTCTCTTGTGGGCATTTAGTGCTATATATTCTTCTTTACATGCTGCTTTGAATGTGTCCCAGAGATTCTGGTGCTTTGTGTTTTCATTCTTATTGATGTCAAAGAACATCTTTATTTCTGCCTTCATTTCGTTATTTATCCAGTAGTCATTCAGGAGCAGGTTGTTCAGTTTCCATGTAGTTGTGTGGTTTTGAGTTAATTTCTTAATCCTGAATTCTAATTTGATTACACTGTGGTCTGAGAGACTGTTATGATTTCCATTCTTTTGCATTTGCTGAGGAGTGTTTTACTTCCAATTATGTGGGCATTTTAGAATAGGTGTGATGTGGTGCTGAGAAAAATGTATATTCTGTTTATTTGGGGTGGAGAGTTCTGTAGATGTCTATTAGATCCACTTGGTCCAGAGCTGAGTTCAAGTCCAGGATATCTTTGTTAATTTTCTGTCTCATTTTTCTGTCTAATATTGACAGTGGGATGTTAAAGTCTCCCACTGTTATTGTGTGGGAGTCTAATTTTCTTTGCAGGTCTCTAAGAACTTGCTTTATGAATCTGGATGCTCCTGCATTGGCTGCATATATATTTAGGATAGTTAGCTCTTTTTGTTGCATTGATCATTTTACGATTATGTAATGCCCTTCTTTATCTCTTTTGATTTTTGATGGTTTAAAGTATTTTTTTTAATATACTATGTTTTCAACCCCTTATTTTTTTTTTTTTTTTTTTTTTTTTTTGCTTTCCGTTTGGTAAATCTTCCTCCATCCCTTTATTTTGAGCCTATGTGTGTCTTTGCATGTGAGATGGGTCTCCCGAATACAGCACACTGATGGGTCTTGACTCTTTATCCAATTTACCAGTCCGTATCTTTTAACTGGGGCATTTAGCCCATTTACATTTAAGGTTAATATTGTTATGTGTGAATTTAATCTGCCATTTTGATGCTAGCTGGTTATTTTGCCTGTTAGTTGATGCAGTTTCTTCATAGCATTGATGGTCTTTACAATCTGGTATGTTTTTGCAGTGGCTGGTACCAGTTGTTCCTTTCCATGTTTAATGCTTCCTTCAGGAGCTCTTGTAAGACAGACCTGGTGGTGACAAAATCTCTCAGCATTTGCTTGTCCATAAGGATTTTATTTCTCCTTCACTTATGAAGCTTAGTTTTGCTGTATATGAAATTCTGGGATGGAAACTATTTTCTTTAATAATGTTGAATATCATCCCCCACTGTCTTCTGGCTTGTACAGTTTCTGCTGAGAGATCCACTATCAGTCTTATGGGCTTCCCTTTGTGGGTAAAGTGACCTTTCTCTTTGGCTGCCCGTAGTATTTTTTCCTTCATGTCAACCTTGGTTAATCTGGTAATTATGTGCCTTGGTTTGCTCTTCTTGAAGAGTATCTTTGTAGTGTTCTCTGTATTTCCTGAATTTGAATGTTAGCCTGCCTTACTAGGTTGAGAAGTTCTCCTGGATAATATCCCAAAGAGTGTTTTCCAACTTGATTTCATTCTATCCTTCTCTTTCAGGTACACTGATCAAACATAGATTTGGTCTTTTCACATAATCTCATATTTCATGGAGGCTTTGTTCATTTCTTGTCACTCTTTTTTGTCTAATCTTGTCTTCTTGCTTTATTTAATTGTGTTGATCTTCAGTCTTTGATATGCTTTCTTCTGCTTGATCAATTTGGCCATTGAAACTTGTGTATGCTTCACAAAGTTCTCGTCCTGTGATTTTCAGCTCCATCAGGTCATTTCTTTTTTTCTCTAAAATGGTATTATTATAGTTAGCATTTTGTCTAACTTTTTTCAAGGTTCTTAACTTCTTTGCCTTGGGGTATAACATGCTCCTTTAGCTCAGATAAGTTTGTTATTACCCTCCTTCTGAAGCCTGCTTCTGTCAATTCGTCAAACTCATTCTCCATCCAGTTTTGTTCCCTTGCTGGTGAGGCATTGTGATCACTTGGAGGAAAAGAGGTATTCTGGTTTTTGGAGTTTTCAGCCTTTTTGTGCTGGTTTCTTCCCATCTTCATGGATTTATCTACCTTAGGTTTTTGAGGTTGTATGGGGTTATTGAGTGGATGTCCTTTTTGTTGATGTTGAAACTGTTTCTTTCTGTTTGTTAGGTTTCCTTCTAATAGTCAGGCCCCTCTTCTGTAGGTCTGCTGGAGTTTGTTGGAGGTCCACTCCAGACACTGCTTGCCTGGAAATCACCAGTGAAGGCTGCGTAAGAGCAAAGATTGCTGCCTGTTTCTTCCTCTGGTAGTTTTTTCCTGGAGCGGTAACCACCAGATGCCAGCCAGAGGTCTCCTTTGTGAGGTGTTTGTCAGTCCCTGCTGGGAGGTGTCTCCCAGTCAGCATAGATGGGGGTCAGGGAGTCACTTGAGCAGGCAGTCTAACCCTTATCTGAGCTTGAATGCTGTGTTGGGAAACTGCTGCTCTCTTCAGAGCTGCCAGGCAGACATGTTTAGGTCTGCTAAAGCTGTATCAGGTACTCTGTCCCAGGAGCTCTTTTCCCAGGTGCTCCATCCCAGGAGGGTGGGGGCTTTATTTATAAGTCTCTGATGGGTTGCTTCATTTTTTCAGAGATTTCCTGCCCAGTGAGGACATCTAGTGAGACAGTTTGCTTGCAGCTGCTGAGCTGTGTTGGACTCCACCCAGTTTGAACATCCCTGGCAGCTTTGCTTACACTGTAGGGTTGAAACAGTCTACTGGAGCCTCAGCAATGGCAGATACCACTCCCCTCACCGAGCTTGAATGTTGTAGATTGAGCTAAAATTGCTGCACTTGCTACCAGAATTTCAAGTCAGTGGATCTTAGCTTGCTGGTCTCTGTAGGGGTGAGTCACCCAGTCAGACCACTTGGCTCCCTGGCTTCAGAGTGAATGGCTCTGTCTTGCTGGCGTTCCAGGCACCACTGGGGTATTAAAAAAAAAAAAAAACTGCTGTGGATATTTTGGTTTCTGCCCAAAGGGCCACCCAGTTTTGTGCTGGAATCCCAGGGCCTTCGTGGTTGTGTGGGTACTGGAGTGAATCTCCTGGTCTGTGGGTTGTGAAGACTGTGTGAAAGGCACAGTATCTGGGCTGGAGTACAGGGAACAGTCCCTAATGGCTTTCCTTGGCTAGGAGAGGGAGTTCCCCAGCCCCTTGCACCTTCCAGGTGAGGCAACACTCCACCCTGCTTCAGCTTGCCCTCCTTGGGCTGCACCCACTGTCCAACCAGTGCCAATGAGATGAACCAGGTATCTTAGTGGGAAATGTGGAAATCACCCGCCTTCTGCATCAATCTCACTGGGAGCTGCATACTGGAGCTGTTCCTATTTGGCCATCTTGCCCAAGAATCCTGAAGTTTTACAAGATCCTAAAGTACCTTCAAAATAAAAAGATTAAAAATAATTAGTGATTTAGTAAAATATATTTTATTTTATTTTAGTTCTTCCTACTATAAATATTATATTTTACTATTATGTCAGTTTTGTTGACTTAAATCTTTGACTAATATGAAATATTAACTCATGTCATATAATAGAGTACATAGTGTACAAGCATTTTCTAAACTAATCCTTTGTCCCTCAGGTAAAGAGTGTGACTTAACCTATAGACAATTAAGGTCTGAGAGGTTTTGAAGGTCCTCCCTCCCCAAGTGTGCTTCTCCTAGGACTTATTTCTTCTAATTAGGGTTCCCCAACTCCCAAATGCAAGTGGAAGAAAAAGTCTATTTAAGCTGAATTAATTCTTTACATTAATTTGAATGTGCTAATGTTATACTTTCCTAAGGTAAGCAGAGAGATTCAGGAACCCAAGATACCTAACAGTCAGGAAGCTTTAAAGAGGGCACAGCTTGGGAAGTGCTTGGAATTATGAGATACAGCTTTGATATAACTTTTAGACTTTATTTATGTCCTGCTTTTGCAGGGGCTTTTGAAAACTGATTACTTTTCCTTTTATGTGAAATAATTCAAATTTGCTAAACTCACTTGCCTCTTCTTTAATCCACAAGTATTTTTGAATAACTACAATTTGAGGTAATAATGGAAAACTTTATAAGGAAAAAAATGTGAGCCATACACCAGAATTATAGAACAAATATTAGCCCTGAGGCTTTTTGGTTGAGGGAAAACAATTGTAAGTGCTTAAATTCCTTTGTGTGTGTGTGTGTGTGTGTGTGTGTGTCTAGACAAGGTTTTACTCTGTCACCCAGGCTAGAGTGCAGTGATGCAATCTAGTCTCACTACAGCCTGAACCTCCTAAGTTCAGTCAATCCTCCTATCTTAGTCTCCTGTACAGCTGGGACTACAAGTATGCACCACTACCCCTGGATAATTTTTGTATTTTTTGTAGAGACAGGATTTCGCCATGTTGCCCAGGCTGGTCCTGAACTTTTGGGCTGAAGTGATCCACCTGCTTTGGCTTACCAAAATCCTAGCATTATAAGCATAAGCCACCATGCCTAGCCCTAAGTACTTAAATTCTAATGAGTTAAATGATCTACATTGTCTTCTGGATAGTAACAGAAAAGGATGCAAAATTATAAAGAGAGGTGTATTCCTTTAAAAACAAGTCTGTAATGAAGTCCCAAGAATGATCTGTTGTGAGGCAGGCCATGAGGCCTCATCTACCACATTGCCTTAATAAAGTGCTGTGGCAACAGCAACTTAGCTTCTGGAGCACAAAAGTTAAACAAAAAGAAAAGGATGAATATTATTTTTCATTACTTCATAAAGTCTGTTGAAAAATATATTTTAACAGAATAACACTATATTGTGTTAGTTAAAACATGCTTAATTTTAAAAAAATTTTCTTTTGACCGAAAGTAGACAGAGGAGGGATACCTAGCAAACCTCTGATGGTGAGAAGACTCAAAAAGGTTAATTGCTGAGCCTCACATTGCAGCACAAATAGAAGACAAAAAGAAGTAAGAAGAAGTAATGGCAGGGTGGGCACAGTAGTCCAGACCAAAA
Organism: Cacajao melanocephalus; assembly: GCA_963573385.1. Classification (NCBI taxonomy): domain Eukaryota; kingdom Metazoa; phylum Chordata; class Mammalia; order Primates; family Pitheciidae; genus Cacajao; species Cacajao melanocephalus. The sequence continues at coordinate 1,330 of CAUYLG010027421.1, read as the reverse complement.
AAAAAAAAAAAAAAAGCAAAATTCACAAAGCCTAGGGATCAAAGTGATTATGATATATAACCTTGTATGAAGGAAGGTAGTAGTGAAGACAGTCGGCTTTGTTGAAGAATATGGTATAAGGGGAAGAAGGGGTTTAAAGTTCCAACTATTAAGAGATGTGGCTGGAGAAGTCAGACAAACATTCTTCTATATTCTGGCAAGAGGAGATAATAGTCTCAACTAAAATAGAGCCAATGGGAATGATGAGAAATTAGGGAATTCTAGAAATATGAGCAAGAGGTAAAGGCAAGAAAAGGCAGTGTCTTTTATAGATACAGAAGAAAAGACCAAAGTCAAGGGTTTGTCCCAGTATCCAATTAAAGCAATAAGAAGCTGGTATTACCAGTCTCGGAAATGATGCTACAAATGAAGAAGTATGTTTGGCAAATGTGGTCAAGACAGATAACGGGTGGAGGCAGAGGCTACTGTTGGTGCAGGGTGGTCAAGCCTCAAATTGGGGCTTAGCTCAGGAGAGTTCTTGGCTTTGGTAAGGAAAGAGGTCATGAGGAAACTGGTGATAGAAGATAACAGTTTTATTTTATTTTTTATTATTTTTTAATTGTACTTTAGGTTCTGGGGTACATGTGCAGATCATACAGGATTGTTACATAGGTACATACACGGCAAGGTGGTTTTCTGCCTTCATCCCCCCCATCACCTATATCTGGTATTTCTCCCCTTGTTATCCCTCCCAACCCTCCCCACCCCGCTGTCCCTAGCCCCCTGCTACTGACCGCAGTGTGTGATGCTCCCCTTCCTGTGTCCATGTGTTCTAATTGTTCAATACCTGCCTATGAGTGATAACATATGATGTTTGGTTTTCTGTTCTTGTGTCAGTTTGCTGAGAATGATGGTTTCCAGATTCATCTATGTCCCTATGAAGGACACAAACTCATCATTTTTATGGCTGCATAGTATTCCATGGTGTATATGTGCCACATTTTCTTTATCCAATCTATCATTGATGGACATTTGGGTTGGTTCCAGGTCTTTGCTATCGTAAACAGTACCTCAATGAACATACGTGTGTGTGTGTGTCTTTATAATAGAACAATTTATAATTCTTTGGGTATATACCCAGTAATGGGATTTCTGGGTCAAATGGAATTTCTATTTCTAGGTCCTTGAGGAATTGCCACATGGTCTTCCGCAATGGTTGAACTAATTTATACTCCCACCAACAGTGTAAAAGTGTTCCTATTTCTCCACATCCTCTCCAGCATCTGTTGTCTCCAGATTTTTTAATGATCACTATTCTAACTGGTGTGAGATGATATCTCATGTGGTTTTG
>CAUYLG010027420.1:0-19753 GCA_963573385.1 Cacajao melanocephalus | reverse complement strand
AAAGTTTGCTGACAGCAGGGAGAAAGGGAGGTGTAGCTGAGGGTGGTTAATTCCTATTCTCCAGGTTTTCCCAGCTTCATGGGTAAACACCACATTGGTACCTATGGGATTATGTGAAAAGACCTAATCTATGTTTGATAGATATACCTGAATGTGAGGGAAGAGAATGAATCCAAGCTGGAAAACACTCTACAGGATATTATCCAGGAAAACTTCCCCAACCTAGCAAGTCAGGCCAATACTCAAGTCCAGGAAATACAGCGAACACCATAAAGATGATCCTCAAGAAGAGCAATCCCAAGGCACATAATCGTCACATTCACCAGGGTTGAAATGAAGGAGAAAATGCTAAGGGCAGCCAGAGAGAAAGGTCGGGTTACCCACAAAGGGAAGCCCATCAGACTCACAGAAGATCTCTCAGCAAAAACCCTATAAGCCAGAAGAGAGTGGGGGCCAATATTCAACAACCTTAAAGAAAAGAAATTTCAACCTAGAATTTCATATCCAGCCAAACTAAGTTTCATAAGCGAAGGAGAAATAAAACTCTTTACGAACAAGCAATTACTCAGTGATTTCATAACCACCAAACCTGCTTTACAAGAGCTCCTGAAAGAAGTACTGAACAAGAAAAGGAATAACCAGTACTAGCCACTCCAAGAACATACCAAATGGTAAAGATCGTCTACAAAATGAAGAAACTGCATCAACTAATGGGCAAAACAACCAGCTAGCATCAAAATGGCAGGATCAAATTCACACATAACAATATTAACCCTAAATGTAAATGGGCTAAATGCCCAAATCAAAAGATACCGACTGGCAAATTGGATAAAAAGCCAAAACCCATTGGTGTGCTGTATCCAGGAAACCCATCTCACATGGAAGGATACACACAGGCTAAAAATAAAGGGATGGAGGAAGATTTACCAAGCAAATGGAGAGCAGAAAAAAGCAGGAGTTGCAATCCTTGTCTCTGATAAAATAGACTTTAAACCAACAAAGATCAAAAGAGACAAAGAAGGGCATTACGTAATCGTAAAAGGATCAATGCAACAAGAAGAGCTAACTATCCTAAATATATATGCACCCAATACAGGAGCACCCAGGTACATAAAGCGAGCTTTAATGACTTACAAAGAGACTTAGACTCCTACACAATAATAGTGGGAGACTTTAACACTCCACTGTCAATATTAGATAGATCAATGAAACAGAAAACTAACAAGGATATCCAGGACTTGAACTCAGATCTGGACCAAGCAAACCTAACAGACATTTACAGATCTCTCCACCCCAAACCCACAGAATATACATTTTTCTCAGCACCACATCACACCTACTCTAAAATTGACCACATAATCGGAAGTAAATCACTCCTCAGCAAATGCAAAAGAATGGAAATCATAACAAACAGTCCCTCAGACCACAGGGCAATCAAGGTAGAACTCAGAATTCAGAAACTAACTCACAACCGTACAGCTTCATGGAAACTGAACAACTGGCTCTTGAATGTTGACTGGATAAACAATGAAATGAAGGCAGAAATAAAGATGTTCTTCGAAACCAATGAGAATGATAACACAACATACCAGAATCTTTGGGACACATTTAAGGCAGTGTCTAGAGGAAAATATATAGCAATAAATGCCCTCATGAGAATCAAGGAAAGATCTAAAATCGACACCCTATCATCAAAATTGAAAGAGCTAGAGGAGCAAGATCAAAAACCTCAAAAGCTAGCAGAGGACAAGAAATAACTAAGATCAGAGCAGAACTGAAGGATATAGAGACACAAAGAACCCTTCAAATAATCAACAAATCCAGGAGCTTGTTTTTTGAAATGATCAACAAAATAGACCACTCGCCAGATTAATAAAAAAAACAAGAGAGAATAATCAAGTAGATGCAATAAAAAACGATACGGGGATATCACCACAGATTCCACAGACAAACCACCATCAGAGATTACTACAAACAACTCTATGCACATAAACTAGCAAACCTGGAAGAAATGGATAAATTCCTGGACACTTGCATCCTCCCAAGCCTAAACCAGGAAGAAGTTGAATCCCTGAATAGACCAATAACAAGGACTAAAGTTGAGGTAGGAATTAATAGCCTACCAACCAAAAAAAGCCCAGGTCCAGATGGGTTCAAAGCCGAATTCTACCAGACATACAAAAAGGAGCTGGTACGATTTCTTCTGAAACTATTCCAAACAATCCAAAAGGAGGGAATCCTTCCCAAATCATTTTATGAGACCAACATCATCCTGATACCAAAACTCAGTAGACACTCAACAAGAAAAGAAAACTTCAGGCCAATATCCATGATGACCATTGATGCAAAAATCTTCAATAAAATATTGGCAAGCCGATTGCAACAGCACATCAAAAAGCTTATCCACCATGATCAAGTAGGATTCATCCAGGGAATGCAAGGCTGGTTCAACATACACAAGTCTATAAACATAATTCACCAAATAAACAGAACCAAAGACAAAAACCACATGATTATCTCAATAGATGCAGAGAAGGCCTTTGACAAAATTCAACAGCCTTTTATGCTAAAAACTCTCAATAAACTAGGTATTGACAGAACATATCTCAAAATAATAAAGCTATTTATGAGGAATCCACAGCCAATATCATACTGAATGGGCAAAAACTGGAAGCATTCACTTTGAAATCTGGCACTAGACAAGGATGCTCCCTCTCACCACTCCTATTCAATATTGGAAGTTCTAGCAAGAGCAATTAGGCAAGAAAAAGAAATAAAAGGTATTCAATTAGAAAAGGAGGAAGTCAAATTGTCTCTATTTGCAGACGACATGATCGTGTATTTAGAAGACCCTATCGTCTCAGCCCAAAATCTCCTGAAACTGATAAGCAAATTCAGTAAAGTCTCAGGATATGAAATCAATGTGCAAAAATCACAAGCATTCCTATACACCAATAACAGACTTAAAGAGAGCCAAATCAAGAACAATCTGCCATTCACAATTGCTACAAAGAGAATCAAATACCTAGGAATACAACTAACAAAGGATGTAAAGGACCTCTTCAAGGACAACTACAAACCACTGCTCAAGGAAATAAGAGAGGACACAAACAAATGGAGAAACATTCCATGTTCATGGTTAGGAACCATCAGTATTGTGAAAATGGCCATACTGCCTAAAGTAATTTACAGATTCAATGCTATCTCCATCAAGCTACCAATGACCTTCTTCATGGAACTGGGAAAAACCATCTTAAACTTCATATGGAACCAAAAGAGAGCCCGCATAGCCAAGATAATCCAAAGCAAAAAGAACAAAGCTGGAGGCATCATGCTACCTGACTTCAAACTATACTACAAGGCTACAGTAATCAAAACAGCATGGTACTGGCACCAAAACAGAGATATAGACCAATGGAACAGAACAGAGGCTTTGGAGGCAATGCCACACATCTACAACCATCTGATCTTTGACAAACCTGACAAAAACAAGCAATGAGGAAAGGATTCCCTGTTTAATAAATGGTATTGGGAAAACTGGCTAGCCATGTGCAGAAAGCAGAAACTGGACCCCTTCCTGACACCTTACATTAAAATTAACTCCAGATGGATTACAGACTTGAACATAAGACCTAACACCATAAAAACCCTAGAAGAAAATCTAGGCAAAACCATTCACGACATAGGCATAGGCAAGGACTTCATCACTAAAACACCAAAAGCATTGGCAACAAAAGCCAAAATAGGCAAATGGGACCTAATTAAACTTCAGAGCTTCTACACAGCAAAAGAAACAATCATTAGTGTGAACCAGCAACCAACAGAATGGGAAAAAATTTTTGCAATCTACCCATCTGACAAAGGGCTAATATCCAGAATCTACAAAGAACTAAAACAGATTTACAAGAAAAAAAACAAACCATTCAAAAGTGGGTAAAGGATATGAACAGACACTGTACAAAAAAAGACATACATGAGGCCAATGAACATATGAAAAAATGCTCATCATCACTGGTCATTAGAGAAATGCAAATCAAAACCACACTGAGATACCATCTCACACCAGTTAGAATGGTGATCATTAAAAAATCTGGAGACAACAGATGCTGGAGAGGATGTGGAGAAACAGGAACCCTTTTACACTGTTGGTGGGAGTTTAAATTAGTGCAACCATTATGGAAGACAGTGTAGCAATTCCTCAAGGACCTAGAAATAGAAATTCCATTTGACCCGGCAATCCCATTACTGGGTATATATCCAAAGGATTATAAATCATTCTATTATAAGGACACATGCACATGAATATTCACTGCAGCACTGCTTACAATAGCAAGGACTTGGAACCAACCAAAATGCCCATCGATGATAGACTGGACAGGGAAAATGTGGCACATATACACCATGGAATACTATGCAGCCATCAAAAACGATGAGTTCGTGTCCTTTGTAGGGACATGGATGAACCTGGAGACCATTATTCTTAGCAAACTGACACAAGAACAGAAAATCAGACACCGCATGTTCTCACTCATAGGCGGGTGTTGAACAATGAGAACACATGGACACAGGGAGGGGAGCATAACACACTGAACTCTGTGGGGGGGAACTAGGGGATGGATAGCAGGGGGTGGGGAGTTGGGGAAGGATAGCATGGGGAAAAATGCCAGATATAGGTGATGGAGAGGAAGGCAGCAAACCACATTGCCATGTATGTACCTATGCAACAATCCTGCATGTTCTTCACATGTACCCCACAACTAAAAGCAGTAAAATATTAAAAATAAAAAGAAAAAAGAAAAAACTAAGTTTCTTACTAAATTTTAGCAAATTGAATTCACTAATAAGAAGGATAATATAACATGACAAGGTGAATTTTGTCCTAGCAATGCAATGTTGGTTTAACATTTAGAAATAAATTAACACATTTCACCAAACTGAGAAACCAAAGAGGAAAGTCCAAATGATCATCTCATAGAGGCAGATAGAGAATGTGACAAAATCCAACCTGATACATATGTACTTTACCAGTGTGTTTTATACTTTCATTTGTCTCTATGTTAATAATTAGAATTCTTTTATTTGAACTTAAATAACAGTATTTTTTAAGGCAGGTCTAGTTGTGATGAATTCCCTCAGTTTCTGTTTGTATGGAGAAGTGATTATCTCTCCTTCATTTCTGATGGACAGCTTTTCCAGGTACAGTATTTTTGGCTGTACCTGGAAAAAAAGATTTTTCCTTTCTGCACTTTGTATATCTCATCCACCTCTCTTCTTGCCTGCTTTCTGCTGAAAAATCTACTGATAGCCTTGTAGACATTCCTTATGCTTTCTGTAAGAAGATAAGGCTGAATACTCTTATTCAGCCATTTTGTTTGTGTCACCCTTCCTGTTAAAATGTTATGCATACACCTACCAATGTCCTGATAATTCCACTTCTGGTTATTTACTGAAAAACAGTAAAGTCAGATGCTTTCACAAAGATGTGTACTCAAGTGTTCTTAACAGCCTTATTTGTAATACCCCCAAACTGAAAACAACCTATATCGACAAGTGAATAAACAAATTGTGATATATTATTACAGTGTAATACAACTCAGCAATAAAAATAACTCAGCAATTATCTGTGGTGACAGAAAGCAGATCAAAATGTCTGCCTGGAGTTGTGGGGTAAGGATGGAAACAATGAAGCAGTAAGAGATGGAAGGAAGATACTACAAAGAAACAGGAGGAAACTTTGGGTGTGGTGGATATATTTATTATCTTGAGATTATGGTTTCTTAGATGTTTATATAAGTCAAACTTCAACAAATTTTATAATTTATGTGTAGTTGTAAATTGTATCTCAATAATACCTCAATTTTTTTTTAAAAGGAAGAATGTCATTTTGAGTTTTGATTATCCACACTCATCAGAAAAAGGCATAGTACTTTTTCAAACATAGCTTAACACTAAGCTTATCACTTTCTAACTAAAAATTGATTTTGTGATGTACAGAATAGACTCATTTAGTATTAGACCCATTGCCGCATAAAAGTAAAGGGAAGTCAATATTGGCTTAAAAACATAATTTTATTCTCAAATTTAAAATGCCCAGAGGTGGGCAGCACAGGGCTATATAGCAGTTCCACAAAGTTGTCAGGGACCAAGGGCTCTATAACTTTTGTTTCACAGTGTGTTAAGGTACTCTTTTAGAAACAGGCATCATAAAGTCATTCCAGCAGGAAGAAAGAGAAAAGAACATAGATGAGCCTGCTTCTCTCTCAGGACATTTCCCAGAAGTCACACGTGATATTTTTACCTATATCTCATTGGCCCAAACTGAGTCATATGGCCATACCTACTGCAAGGAGGCTAAGAAATGTCATTTTAACTCTACATGGCCATATGGCCAGCTAAAATGCCAGGGCTAAGAAAAAGAGGGAGAACAGATATAAAGAGGCAACTAGAAAGCTCAGGTTTCCAGGTAAACCACTGAAAAAAATAATAGAGTGAAATATCCCAGTCCTCAAAAAAGAACATTTTAATTCTGAAAATAAAAGATAACTTCTACATGTGGCTCTTGTACACTTACTCTTAATCTCCAATATTCATAAGCAGCAATGGCAGGCAATTACAGGGGAGGGGTGGGAGTGATAAAAGCATTGAATGTTTTTTAGCAATAACTTCAATCTAATTTTATCCTATATGGATGTTCCTCAACATCCAAGACTGGTATCAAGAGGAAATGAATGATTCACTATGCCTTGTGACAGACTGCCATAGGATAATTTGGTGGTTCTCATTAGTGAAAACAATTCATAAGTCACATATTTTCCCCATTGCATCAATTAAGGATACTCATGAAATAGGACAAGCCATATTAAACAGAGGTACAGACCAGCCATATATTTTTCTGAAAGGGAGTTTCTGTAAACTTCAATGGGCTTCTTTTGACATCCATCCTTCCCTTCATCTCCGGCAGGGCAGAGTTAATATATCACTACGAAGGCACTAAGTTTCCCCAAAGAATTGTAATTTTCAGATTTAGAAGGGTGTTTTGGCTTGCTTTCATTACATTAATGGTTCCAATTCTGTTGCTTTCTGGGAGACACAGGGTGGAATGCTGTGAATACATGGACAACGTCATTGCTGCTGCACACAAAAAGCGTAGGGAGACAGACATGTGGACAATGAACGAGATAAAAGTTGGGAGGCAGAGGTACAGTTACAATTCTCATCCTTCTAGCCCTTACCCCTTGGGAAGAAGAGCCTGTTTCTAGTAACCAGAGATTATATGATTATGAAAACCCAATATTCCTAAATTGCTTGAATTTATAAATTCTCTGGTTAAAAGTAGGGAGGAGGAGAAAGGAGAAAAAGGAGAGACCCCAATATGCTCAACTGTGGAAAGAGCCTCCGAAAGTTGTTCTCTATCCTTCAATCCGTCTTACACAATCCACCAATTCCCATCCATTTACTTGTTCATTAATCTGAGGAAGGATTGAGCGTCTATAGGATGCCAACCAGGGCCTCTCAGAAGTTGAGAGATACTGAGATCACTTTCATTTTTTGAAAACTCTGGGAATATTAAAAAATGAAGAATGGGGCATCCAGAATGATAAACTATGAAAATTAGGGGGCTTGTTCGCAGCAAGACAGTTTTCTAACTGTTGAAAAATATGTATAATTCAATCTTTTAGAGGTTCTAGAAAATGTCCTAAGGACATACAGCAAATGGAGAAATATTCATTCAAGAGAATCTACTTTATCATAGTAAGACCAGCGAGTGTGTGACATTTGAGCCAAGACTCACTTCATTTCCACTCACAACTAGTTCCATGTTATTAAAGAGCTACCCCATGTGTATATAGCCAAGAAGATGGAGGAACAGGGATGGGGAGAGAGTTCTTTTCCTCAGCTTCTAGTAGTCTGTGGCTATGATTTTTAGCCTGGAAGAAGCAGGCTGCTGGTGGTTTTCTTTCCCTGATCCCCATGTTGTAGTTCTATTCCAGTCCAAGAGGATGGGGTATCTCTTCCCTCATTCATCCCCACTTGTAGGGCAAATGCTCTAGTACAGTCATGACAGACAGAGAATGATGGGCCCCTGATCACCCACACTCCCATTCATTTGTAAAACAGAGCTTCCATGTAGGGAGGGGCAAGCTACAAAGAGCAGGGGCTGCCCTCCTTCCCAGTACTGAAAGAGCAGAGTGTCACTCTGGGAAAGCAAAACTATGCTCCGATGGGGAAAGAAAGGCCCTAAGAATTAAACCTCTGCAGCTCTGCCTGACTTGGCTGACTTATTCAGAACAGAAAGTGGAGAGCTCCGTGCCTAAGGGCACTGTCAGAAGCAATGGAAAACTTGGTGAAGAGCAATTATGGTAGCTCCAGGAAACAAACAAAGTGGCAAAGTGACCAGTTTAATGGAGAGAGCTGGATGAAGAGGGAGCCAAGAGAGCCCTGCTGGGTGCTAACTCTCAGTGTCAGAAAGGCCGTGCATATTGGGGTGGGGGCTGCTCCTACTCAGGAGGAGTCACAGCAAGAGGGGCAGACTGGAAAGCCATCCCAAGCCATGTATAGACCCACCAACGCTGGGCGAAATTCTCTTTGGCACAAGGAGGTTATGCACAACTTCTGACCAAATAGTGATCAAACAGTAAGTAACCTTACCTAGGGCAACTCTTTAGGAACCAGGCTTTAAAATAACACCACATCATACTCAGCAGTCTGGAAGACTGTGCATATCCAAGTTGTGCCCTTTCAAGGCAATCGGAAGGGGAATCTCCAAGCTACTATCTCCAGGCTAACCGTGGGAGTAAAACAAACAAAACCAACATAAATCCCCTGAATTGTATAGCAGCAAGACACACAGCAGGAAAGCTTAAAGACAGCTAGCTACAGGGACTTACACACAACCTTTGACCAATAAAAGGCTCATGCTGGGCCCTGGGTAGCCAAGATGAAAGATAAAAACAAGGAGAAAAAAATGTGATCAGGAATATTAGAGGCCAAGCACTGCAGGGGAAGTAGACTTCAGCCAAGTCATAAACAAATAAACAAATGACCAAGCAAACAACAACACCCTTATGGGAAGAGAAAATCAGTATCCAGAGCCGCTACAGTGTGACCTGAACTATCCCTTTAGGAAGATCTCTGATGGTTGTGGAAGGGATAGACTGCAATACGCAAGACTGGAGGCAAGGTGACCAACTGCTTCTATTTCTAATTTAGGCAAAAAATGTTGATGGTCTGAATAAAGGCAAAGTCTGTGGGTGGGGAAAAGGAACAGATTCTAAAGATTTAAGAGATTGTATTGATGGGATAATGGGAGTGGAGAGGTTAGTTAAGAGAGAAAAGGTACTAAGAATGGATTCCAGATATCTGTCAAGTGGATCCACTTGTCTGTTATAATTGCTCTTTACAAATGGAGAGGTGGTTATTTCATTTAGAATATGTTCAGTTTTATATATTTCTGGGGCCTTCCAGTGAAAAACGGAAGTTATACACAAGCTTCTAGAATCATAGGTTTAAGAGTGTATATTTGGGAGTTAAAAGGATATAGGTGTTAGTGGAAGATATGCATGCAGATCATACAAGAAGAATGTTTAGATGAGAAGAAAAGCGCATTTCTATCTTAAGCAACTGAAGAAGAACATAGAAGGAGGGGTAAATGTTTGGGCAAAAATGATGAGCTCTGTCCTAATTGAGTATGAAAAAAATGTGGGATATTGAGGAGGAGCTACCCAGAAGGCAGTCAGATAGACTGCTCTGGATGTGGGCACACTGATTATAAACAAGTGAGAAGGCAGATGGGGTTCAGTAAAGAGATTGGTGACGTCTATGACCAACCTTGCCACGATCTCGTCCTAGGCAGGAAAAGTCATTTGGGATCACTGACCCTCCCTTTTCTCATATGACAAAGGAAGGTGCTAAATAAATGATCTTTACCTTTCTGTTCATTTGTATAATTCTAGTCCTCAAATTTAGCCTGCCGTTCCTGACCCTGGTACCCCCAAATTGTGATACAACTCATCTCCTAGCCTTTGTTTATTATGTTTCTTGAACCTAAACTATGAAATACCAACCTCTTCCCTGTTTTGTACCATGTACAATACTTTTAGTTCCAAGTACTGAAATCCCAGTTTGAATGGGCCTAAACAGTTAAGTAAATTTATCTACTTATTTAACCAAAAGATGTTAAAGCATTTCAAGGTTTATGTATGGGTTAGATGAGTATTAAAGTTCATTTTTCTGCCTTTCTTTCTACTCTCTATCAACTTCATCTTTAGGCTGGCTTCCCAGCTAGGGTTAGCATCTATATTTCTTGCTTTACATCAGGACACTAGAGTAACTAGCATCTAAAGGTAATGCAGGATAAATGTCCTGAAATTCCAAAAAATGCCTGAGATTTGTGCAAAATCAACCGATATCTGTGGTCCAACAAAATGATTTAAGTCTGAGTTACCTGAATTAATAAAAAAGGGAACAGAGTTACACGAAGTTAGACCAATAAGAGCCTATTGAGAGATCAATAATAGGATCAATCCCCTCCAAACTCCATTGCTCTTACCCAAATAGAAGGTGTGTCAGATGAATATAGAGAAGACAATAACAGCAACTTCTAAGTAGAAATAGATATCTCCAGTTATCAAATCTTCTGTGTCCTTCAGTCCGTCAGATGCCACCTCCTTTCATGGGGTCCTTTCTCACTCACAAAGTAAGATGCAGTGTTTCCCACCTGTGTTCCATATTCTTCATGTTGCATGTATCTTTAGAATCTATTTTATCTTCTAGACTAAGCTTCTTCTGGACAAAAACTATGTCCTATTTACCTCTGAATTTTTCATTTTTCCAGCAAAGTCTAGCTTTGGTGTGGCTTAATAAATGTTTATTGAATTAAATATAGGTAATATATTCCAGACAGTTGAGAAATGCAGCCTCTTTTTTTCTTCTGACAATTCTTAGGAGACAGATATCACTCCTAACTTGTATAGAGAAATATCAGAACTACAACAAGAATAAAGTAGATCTTTGTGCAATTCTTCTCAACATTTAAAATATTTTAGCCCATTAGTTCTCCCTGCCTTTTATGACTCCTTAAGGTACTGAGTAACAAAATTTTGAATTTTAACCACTTTAATATGGGTACTTACTTTTTCCTTCCTTATTAGGAGCACTGAACCCAGGGAAAGAGGGCCTAAAACGTAAGTAACTCACACTCTCCACCTTGGGAATGATTGAAGACTATCTCTTTTTTGCCCCAAGAAAGGGGGAAAGAGAATAGATTTTCAGTTAATAATAATCTCAGCTCTGGTTTTAATGGAGCATGAAGGTCTACTCTAAAGAAAAGATAAAAGGTTTTGGGAGGGAAAATAAAGAGAATTTTGGGGGAGGGTATTAGTGTGAGCAGAAGGAAGGGAAAATCCTGGAAAACAGGGACATAAGGCCAAGCAAAGGTGTTGTCAGACCTGTGATAGTTAATTTTAGGTGTCAACTTGACTGCATAGAGGCATGCTTAGATGGCTGGTGAAGTATTGTTTCTTTGTGTGTCTGAAAGGGTGTTTTTAGGGGAGACCGGTATGTGAGTCAGTGAACTGAGTGAGGAAGATCCACCCTCAAGGTGGGTAAACACCATTCAATCAGCTCGGGGCCCCAATAGAACAAAAAGGCAGAAGAGCAAATTCCCTCTCTCTCTCTCTGTCTCTCTCTCTCTCCTCTTTCTTCTGAAGTGAGATGCCCTTCTCTTCTCATTGGACATAAAAGCTCCATGCTCTTCTTTGGACTTTAGGATTTGTACCAGTGGCCTCCCAGGGCTTTTGACCTTCAGCCTCAAACTGAGTTACACTGTGGAGTTCATGGAGTTTCTTGGTTCTCTAGACTTCTCACTTTGGCTGAGCTACACTATTGGCTTCTCTGGTTCTTAAGCTTGCAGATAGCCTGTCGCAGCACTTAGACTCCAGACTCCATTACCATGTGGGCCAGTTCTTCTAATGAATCCCCTCTCATTCATACATATATGTAATCCCCTCTCATTTATATATATATGTAATCCCCTCTCATTCACATATATAAATGTGTGTATACATTTATATATGTGTGTGTGTATATATATACATTTATATATGTGTGTGTGTATATATATACACATCCAACTTATGGAATCAATATATATCACACACACACACACACACACACACACACACAATTGATTCTGTCTCTCTGGAGAACCATGATGAATACAAGGTCTTATATCTGTACCAACTCTTCCCTGTCTGGTATTGAGCACAAGGGTGGGGCACTGTCTAGGAAGTGCTGCTGAGTACCCAAAGCCATATCTCATCCAATCCTAAGCAGTCAACCATGAAGCCTTCACACAAGAACCTTCTTAGAACCACCCACAACTGCCTCAAGACAATCGCCTGTCCACTCTGCACTTGTACCCATCTGCACCAGTGCATCAGCAACTTATCACTCAGAGGGAGCAATGTCTCACCCACAAGTCCTAGGTCTGCTCTTCATCTATTAAATATCATGGTACATCCCTAAATGCCCCCAAACAACTATAAGACCAAAGAAAACATCCAAGAACAACCCATATCTGCTCTTGAGAGACTGAAGAAAACAAGTTGAAGACCCATCTGAAACTGGAGTTAGTTATCACTAACATAACACTAATTTTAAAACACCAAACTGAATATTATCATATTTGTTTTCAGAATTTTTGAGAGATGCATACTCTAAAAAAACTGGAGATCATTTGAACTACTATAAAACTAGAAACTGTGGGTTAGCCAACATCAGCCCAGAGATGGGGAGTAATAGATCGTCCTGTAAATATAAAGCCATACTTCAGGATTATACTTTAAGATCAATAGAAACCAGGTATGTCAAAGTAACTTACCTAAATATTTAGGAAAATTTGTAACTATGTTCTCTTGAGATCTTGTTGTGAGCTGCACAAGGTCAGACATAAACCAGGTCCATGCATGTTTGTGTCTTTCTACAAGGTTAGGCTTTTACTTATGCTATTTCAATCACAACAACCAAGAGCTACATGAAATTCCCAGGATGGCAATTCTCCTTGGTACTATCTATTCACTTTGTAGTCAGAGCTGTAGGTACACAGGCTCAAGCTACTCTGCAGGTCAGTCAATATTGCAAACCCCATATAGTAGTATACCTAAGCAACATATAAATATTTAGCTTAAACTTTCCATATCAAAGTAACACTTGACATCAAGAAAAAAAGGGATAGGAAAAGGGGCTAATGAACCAGTCCAAGGAGGGTGATGCAGACAAAGAGAGAGTCTTGGGCTAATCTGGAAGGTCATTAATATCTTGCAAGGAAGAGTCCTTGATTTGGGCAGGGCCTTTGGCAGCAGATGCCAGGTGCTAATCATGAGGGACAGCAAGATGGTCTCTATGGAGATGGCCTCGTCTACCTGGTGAAGTCCTGTTCATATCATAGCACTTGAATCCTTTGATGAGGACTAATAGTAAGGGGCTATATTCTTATCTGGTTATTTATTTTCTCTATTGATTAGGTGAACATCTGGACTTTGCTGGCTTGATGCCTTCGAAATGTAAGATGGAGTCTTTTCCTAATATGGAGTCACTTATGTCAGGAGTGCTCTATACAGATCTATCTCTTCTTCATTTAAGGACAGAGTGATAGCAGTGACTAGCCTAAATATAATGACACAGTGATGACAGGGAATCACAGAGTATCAGAGCAGGGCAGCTCCTCAAAAACTTGGCCCTTCAGCCTCCCAAGGTTCTACATAAGAGCAGAACCCAGGTCTGCTGAGTCCTGGCCCTGTGAGATTTCCCCCACATCCTCTCTCCTCGCTCAGGGTAAAAATCTGTCTTCTGATCCCCTTCTACTGTCCATTTCCTATTTTGGGTCCTTACCCACTCTAAATTCATTCCCACTGTAAACTCCAAAGGCCTTTTGGCTTGAGAGAAAATAAGGTCAGAAACTAATTGCACTGTAGGGTAAATTATCCATTTAAAAATGGCACAGCTCCCCAGGGTATCTGCGTTATAAAAGTCAAGATTCTGAGGCAATAATCTATCTCTCAGAGTGGATTTTAGGATTTATGGCTCTAGGTTAAGAAATAGTTTGGTTTTTGGCCTGTGTTACTTTCCAAATCCCCCAAATCACAGAGAGACAACTTAACCATTCACTCTAAAGCTGGGACCTAAAGGCTGACTTCTTTCCCACGGATGAGAGATTTTCACTAGCATTCTTTGTAATCTTTCTACCATTCAGGGTCCAAAGGAGGTAATGTTTCTACTCCTGAGAGATAAATAAGCTACCAGATGAACTAGGGTTACAATGGGGGACTTTGGATGTATGAAAATGACTGGCTTGTGAAGTTTCAACCAATGAAATACAGTTTTAAACTATTAAAAAATTCTCATATTCTTTCATTTTAATCAGTCCCAAAATGACGTCTTTCGCCAGACTTCTGAAAAGTATGAAAATTAACAAATACTGAATCTGTTTATTTTTCCTAGTCTTTCTTCTGCCATACATGTGCTAATGATCAACAAAATAAGCCCGCCCAAGAATAATAACTACAATAGCATGTTTCCTCCACTGATTATATCCTATAGCCAAGCACTGATTTAGGCTCTTGACCCGTAGTGCCTCATTTAATCTTCATTAAAAACTCTGTAAGTTATATGCTATTATTATCCCCAAGTTAAGTGACTTAAGGCTTTACAGTTAGTGAGGGGGAAGAGCTGTAAATTGTGGTGCACAGCACCCTTACAAACTACACTACTGCCCCTTATCAGGGAAAGCCCAAAGCCTTCTGATACCACACAGGAAAAGATCATTTGATTAAGTGATGAATGATATGAAAACTGACTGCAGTTTTATAGATCTATTATCTGAGTTTTATGATCTATTATCTGAGTCCCTGTTGGATCATCTATTTAATGGGGAGACTTGCTAATATCTTAGCTTGTATATAAAGCAATATACATGAAATTTCTCCATAACCTGTAAGACCTCATCCAGATGTCAGAATTATCTGTATACAGATGCCTGTGTGAGCTGCAAAATACAAATTGGGTAATTTTAGTGATTCTACGTACAAGTTAAAGACTATTTAAAACTACATTGCACAATAAAAAGATAAATTATAAAATTTATGCTAACAATTTAAAATTTAAGTTTTTTACTTAGAATTCATATAAAATATATATATTTAGCATATATTTTATAGATTACATTTATTCTGCTGAAAGAAGAAACCTTTGTAAGATGTTTGCTTTAAATCCAATTACATTTTGTTCTTTTATCAGTATTCTAGCTAGCAACTGGGTTCCACTCTATGAATTTTGATTAAATAATGACTATAATGACCGTGTCCTGTGTCCCTCCATGCATCAACCTAGAAAATGCAACTTCAGCTCTTGTAGAGTATACCGCTTTCCTCAAGAACAGATATAACTGTAAGTAATGTTAGCTATGAGAATAGATATACAAATACTGAAGAAGTCAGTCACCCAGAGTGCCATAGTGTTGATATTTTAAAACAGTTGTAAGATTAGGTTTGGTTGTACCCACTATAATTATTTCCATAATTGTATGTGTTTTAAAGTGAATTAAAGATTTAAGAGAAATTAATCTCTGGGATTTATAATTTTATTGATGTGTTTAGGAAATTTTTGACTAAGTTTGCAATCAGGATTCAGGGTTTAAGGCAATATGGTTTATAAAGTTACTGAGTGTAAATGGATTAGAGTTTAAATAATATTTAAATATTAAGAAAAATATTTTTAATCAACTTAGCGATAGCAACTATTCCTGTCCATGCATAAAATTCTGTCAGATGTTAAACATACTAATGGCTTATAAGAAAAAAATTGAAAACTGAATAACTTTTGGATTGTTATAATAATAAAGAACAGAATTTCTAATTTTCATAAAATATACACAATATAACTGCTAATTTCATTTAACTCACTGTTTAAATATACCTTTGATTGTTGGGCCTTGTGCTACAAAGTGCTGGCAAAAATATGAAAATAACAGACACAATCCTTGCACCAAGAGAGCTTAAATCTAGCAGGCAATAGACGTGAAAAAATAGCAGGGCATATGTGCTCAGTCGAGAGTGGAAACAGTTGGGAAGTATAAAGTAACTGGTAATTATTTTTGTCTGGCGAAGGTAACTAGAGAAGTAGAGGAGCTATAAAATTGATTTTAGCAATAATCAGTCTGAAATTTCTTGATCCTAGGCAAATGACCCCCCTAAAAAATAGTTCTAAAAGCAGAATAATCCTAGGAAATCAAAGTTTCCTATGTTCAGAATGCCTAACTGTGTTTTTATTCTCTCTTTCTGCATGGTTTGTACCATAAAAGGTATAAGGAAAAAATTCCATAACTACCAAGGGCTGCTAATCTTAAAAATCAGCCAAATAGCATCAGCCACCCCATTAAATTTTAATAGAAAACTGCCTTTTGTCTCCTCTCTCTCTCTCTCTCTCTCTCTATCTTTCTCTCCCATCCCTTTGACTCATTCTAGTTTTAATCCATCATACTTTCTCCTCTAAGATAGTTGCATTGAAAATAGCCTCCTACATACCCTCTGCAGGAAAAGTTAGGCTAGTAGACCCAAGGGCCTGCCTCAAAGGGTGGCTCTTGGCTGACATCAGGAAATGTGGGGTCTTTTCCCAGTGGATCTCTCCTGGTCATCTTTGAGTCCTCTTCATCAATGATTTTTCACACGCAATCTGTCACACCATGCTGTATGCATCCATCTCTTCCTGTATAACCACAATTAATTTTTCAGCTCAGGACAGAATGGTCCTAACTGAAATACTACATTTGCCTCTTTGAGCTACCTCTTTAAGCACTACACATTTTCACTCAGATTCAAATACTTCTTGCCAAATGCAATGCCTTGACATCCCACTTCAAAGGTTATCATACCATCTTTTTAAAGATCAACTTGTTGAATTTTTAAGATACTTCCTACTCACCCCTCTGTTTCCTCACTTATGTTGGCTTCACCCACTTAACTTTGAATATTTCCACTGACACCCCACACATCCAACTAGAACTCTCTCATTCTTTCTTACCTAGAATAACCCACTGCATGCTAACTGTGCACATGTTGCAAATATCTTGCTTATTACCTGAATTTATTTTTTGGCCTATAATTACTAGCTTTTTGTTGTAAATGCTGTCACATATATTATTTATTTTTTCTGTCAATATCTTTAAGTCTTAAAAAAATAAACCCACTTGGCCAGGCACAGTGGCTCACACCTGTAATCCCAACACTTTGGGAGGCTGAGGCAGGTAGATCACGAGATCAGGAGTTCGAGACTAGCCTGGCCAACGTGGTGAAACCCCCTCTCTACTTAAAAAAGAAAAAGTTAGCTGATGTGGTGGCACGCACCTGTAGTCTCAGCAACTCAGGAGGCTAAGGCAGGAGAATCACTGGAACCCAGGAGGCGAAGGTTGCAGGAGCCAAGATCACACCACTGCACTCCAGCCTGGGCAACAAAGTGAGACTCTAGCTCAAAAATAAATAAATAAATAAATCCACTTTTATTTGACCTCTTCTGTACTGTGCCCAACCCACTACAATGTATGAATAGATTACAGCCTAAGTTAATTTAATTCTAAATTTATAAATAGTAAGAGCAGCAAGGTATCTTAGAAATCATCAAGTTCAAGCTTTCCCAAGGTATTTTTTTTAAGGAACACTATTTCTAGGAGTAATTAAAAGTTGTTAGGGGCTTGTTTTTCTTTTAATAAAAGCAAAATGGAGAGGTTTTCAGTGGTCCAATAATTTTAGGCAATACTGGATAAAACAATGTTAGGCAGCATTCTTTACTGCAGCAATCCTCAATGCTAATGTGCTTTGTAAATCTCCAAAAAAAGGAATGCTATTTGCTAAACTGTCCAGGGAACCATATTTGGAAGGAGTTTCTCCCAGGCATTCCAAGGAACACACTTTGAAGAATGATGATCTGGTCTAACGCACCAAGTACTCTCAGTGACTCCTTCCTCTACATAACACTGCTCCATTTTCTTTAATAGTCATGATCAAACAAGTTTCATTGAGAAATGGAAAATCTAAGTATTTCAAAAAGCCCTGATAAATCTTTTGACATTTTTTTTCTGACAACCAACATCTGATCAAAACTCTTGAGTTGTTTTAAATTTAAGAACACTTACTAGGAATCCACAAGACTACCCCCAGATTCGATGATTTGCTACAAACATAATAGGACTCAGAAATGCTGTTATACTCATGGTTGTGGATTATTACAGCAAACAGATACACATTAAAAATCAGCCAAGGGAAAGGAACAGGGAGCAATGTCCAGAAGAAACCAGCCATGATTTTCCACATGTCCTCTTCCAGAAGGACACACATACTTCTCCATATAGCAATGTGTAACACATTCTCCCACACTCCCAGAGAGTTACATGAACATAATTCATTTTATTTAATGTTTTCTTATTGAAAGCCTAATCAAAATGTCATTTTTTTTGAGCTTCTCTTTTTTATATATTGTGCTTTAAGTTTTGGATACATGTGCAGAACATGCAGGTTTATTACATAGGTATACACGTGCCATGGTGGTTTGCTGCACCCATCAACCTGTCATCTACATTAGGTATTTCTCCTAATGCTATCCCTCCCCTGGATCTTCGACAGGCCCCAGTGTGTGAT
Organism: Cacajao melanocephalus; assembly: GCA_963573385.1. Taxonomy (NCBI): domain Eukaryota; kingdom Metazoa; phylum Chordata; class Mammalia; order Primates; family Pitheciidae; genus Cacajao; species Cacajao melanocephalus. The sequence goes on along the minus strand of CAUYLG010027420.1, from coordinate 1,067 downwards.
GTTCCCCTCCCTGTATCCATGTGTTTTCATTGTTCTGCTCCCACTTATGAATGAGAACATGCGGTGTTTGGTTTTCTGTTCCTGTGTTAGTTTGCCAAGAATGATTGTTTTCAGTTTCATCCATGTCCCTGCAAAGCACATGAACTCATCCTTTTTTACAGCTGCATAGTATTCCATGGTTTATGTGCCACATTTTCTTTATCCAGTCTATCACTGATGGCCATTTAGGTTGGTTCCAAGTCTTTGCTATTGTGAATAGTGCAGCAATAAACATACACGTGCATGTGTCTTTATATTAAAAGGATCTGTAATCCTTTGGGTATATATCCAGTAATAGGATTGCTGGGTCAAGTGGTATTTCTGGTTCTAGGTCTTGAGGAATCACCACACTGTCTTCCACAATGGTTAAACTAATTTACACTCCCACCAACAATGTAAAAGCATTCCCATTTCTCCACATCTTCTCCAGCATCTGTTCTTTCCTGACTTTTTAATGATCACCATTCTAACTGGTGTGAGATGGTCTCATTGCGGTTTTGATTTGCATTTCTCTAATGATGAGTGATGACAAGCTTTTTTTCATGTTTGTTGGCTGCATGAATGTCTTCTTTTGAGAAGCATCTGTGTATATCCTTGGCCCACTTTTTAATGGAGTTGTTTTTCTCTTGTAAATTTAAGTTTTTTGTAGATCCTGGATATTAGCCCTTTGTCAGATGGATAGATTGCAAAAATTTTCTCCCATTCTTTAGGTTTCCTGTTCACTCTGATGATAGTTTCTTTTGATGTGTAGAGATTATTTAGTTTAATTAGATTCCATTTGTCAATTTTGGCTTTTGTTGCCATTGTTTTTGGTGTTTTAGTCATGAAGTCTTTGCCCATGCATGTGCCCTGGGTATTGCCTAGTTTTTCTTATAGATTTTTTATAATTTTATTTTTTATGTTTAAGTATTTAATACATCTTGAGCTAATTTTTGTACAAGGTGTAAGGAAGGGGTCCAGTTTCAGTTTTCTGCATATGGCTAGCCAGTTTTCCCAACACCATTTATTAAATAGGTAATCCTTTCCCC
>CAUYLG010027419.1:0-40211 GCA_963573385.1 Cacajao melanocephalus | reverse complement strand
TCAATGACAAAAACCACATGATTATCTCAAAAATTATCAAAAACTTCTGGGATCTTTCTATGACTAACGTAACTGTCATCAAATTAATTGAAAGAAATCAGCAAATTTGTAAAATGTTGGTCATCAGTAGCTCCCCAGCTGTCCCTCCTTTTGTAATCATTCTATTAGTGGACACCATAGGAGAAAATATGCAAAATATTTTCAAGAACTTATGTATATCTGTCTCAAGATTATGTGCTTATAGAAGATGAAAGGAGACTGTGCATTCCTTACCTTTGAGAAATGTACAGCTTCACCACACAGATAAACAGCGTGCATTTATAAAAATCTTTCAGGACAAAATTTGAATGAAGAGAATATGTTTGTCTCATAAGCACTGCCATATTGAAGCTATCGAGGCAATTATTTTGGTTTTCAGGTAGGAATATGTTATAAGAAAATGTTGGCATTCTCACTGATAAGAACCAGTGAAATAATAGGTTAGACATCTCCTCTTTCTTTTGCAAGCCTTTCATGTCTTTTTTCCTTAGAAAATTAGTTCAAATACTGTTGCAGGCTAATATTTTGATATATTAGCCAACTGGGTTTCTGCCTGTAATTATGTGTATCTCATGACCTTTCCAGAGCTCACAGACCTAGCTTCCTCCAAGTTCATTTCTCAGGGAAGGGATATATTAAGAAAAATACAGGGCCAACAGAGGAGTCAAATTACTGATTTTTGAAGCAGCCTGATTTTACAGGTGGCAGGGAGAAGCATGATCCCAGCAACCTCATGGAAATAAGAAACAGCAACTAGCTTGGTTCAGCTAACACAGAGGACTGTGCTCTAGTATAATCAAAGTTGTAAGGTGAATATATAGTGAATCAGTGTTTGAAGGCTATGGTAGGTAGATTTGGATCCAGTAGGCATTGAGAAAGAGCGTCATGTGCAAACTTGAGTATAATTATTTAAGCAAGTTATCTAGTTCTAAAAAATATCTCATGGTAGCTACAGTGCTTATTGTTGGTCAACTCTCCTTACCAAAAACCTCTGGGATCATTCTATGACTAACATAACTGTCATCAAATGCTGGAATGTGGAGGAAAGTTCAGGTCTATTGGAAACAGAGTCCTAAGGAAGAGAACAGACAAGTTGAGTTTTATGGTTTACAAGTGGAGTAAGTTTTGAGACTAGGTTACAGAGATAATGCCTTACCTTAATGATGGCAAGTAACCTCTGCTGATGAAGGAAAGGTGTCATGGAAGAAAGATCATGTTGGCTACGGACAAGCTTTCTGTGTTTCAACCTGTCAACAGGGTAGCCCTTCTTCCAGGGGCCTCAGCATAGAGCTACCATTTGCCAGCAGTCCACTGGTGAAAAAGTTCTAACTTCACAACCCACAGGCTGTATACCTACCATTCTCTAAGGAACCCCAACAGCTTGAAAAACATAGCCCTAAAGCAGCACTATTATTAATAACTCAAAGTATTCACAGTAGAGTGATCAAAAGTAAGTTTATTAACCTATCTGTGCCTCAATTTTCTCATCTAGAGAATTTTTTAGTGCTGTCATGAGAATCAGAAATGTGAGCACATGGGAAGTTCATAGGATTTTTGGACACATGAATGTGAGTTCCTGCTATCAGATGTATCATTACACAGCCTTTGGCTGATGTGAACTAATAATGAGACATCATGAGCCCTTTGCAGTAGACCAATTAATGCCCTCCAAGTATATGTATGTCACAATCATCAAAATCTGTGAATCTTACCTTATATGACAAAAGGGACTTCATAGATGTGACTAAACTTAAGGATCTTGAGATGAGGGTCGTTGTCCTGGAATATGTGGATGGGACAAGATAATCCCAGTGGTCCTTATAAGAGGACATAGAAGTCAGATTCACACAAGTAAACAATATGATGACAGAAGCAGACATTAGAGTGATGTACCTTAAGACTAAGGAGCAGGCCATGAGCCAAGGAAGAGGGACTGCTATTAGAAGCTGAAGAAGCCATGATTATAAAAGTTATCATTTTAATGCCCTGAGTCTTCAAATAAAGTCAGGCAAGGTGTTATTCTATAGACAAGATAATGAAGCTAAAAAACACTTGTAACTTGCCCAAGATTAAGTGCCTAGTAAACAGGGAATGAGAACCACCTTGCATCTATCTAACTCCAAACATTACACCTTCCATGATTCCAAGGTGTTTCTATGGAGACCTCTATCTCAATGTCCCATCTTCAAGAAAACCAGTTACTTTATTAAAACATAACAAGATGTCTGTGCATGTAACATCATTTTAACTCACTTCCAAACTTCATCTTATTCTTAGCAAAATAAAAAAGGAATGATAGCAAGAGAAAGCTATTTATTAATACATCTACAGCTATAACCTCAAGCAGTTATGAAGATCAAGGGCTAGAATCAAAATATTTGAAGTCCGAAGAGATTTGAATCCTAAGTCAGCCTCACTTCTGCTAGATGACCAAGGATAATTCACTTAATTTCCCTTAGTTTTAATTTCCCCATTGTTAAAATAATTACCTGACAAGATTCTGAGGAAGAGTAAATTATGTAATCAATTTGAAACTCTTTGTATGCCATGCACATAATTGTAACTATGTTTAACCTTTATTGAGATCTGATTACATGTCCTAAATTATTCTAAACTTATTATGTGAATTATCTCATTTAATTTTCACATTATTCCTAGCATGTAAGCATGCCAAAAGCAGTATAATAATGGTTTAGAGCATAAACTCACAATCCAAACTGTGGGATTAAATAACACATTCAACCTCTCTAGGCCTCTACTTCCTCACTTATAAAATGAAAATGCTAACTTCTCTACCTATATAGCTGATGTAAGAAATAAATGTTTGTGTGCATGTCTGTGTGTGTGTGTGTGTGTGTGTGTGTGTGTGTGTGTTCAGCTTTAAGAAGTGTGTGCCTTCTACAGAGTGCTTCTTCTGTAAGTGTTTGTGGTTATCATCCCCCACTTTACAGATGAGAAAAGTAGTCAATTGCTCATCCAAAATCCAAGAGCTTTTAGGTACTGGGGTGCTGTAAACAAGATTGAAAATCAATCTTTCCATGTTGCTTCCCAGTATTAAAAAAAATACTTAATCTATGTTTTATAACATAATAAAAATGCTATCAAAACTGATATAAAGGAATTTGAAATGACTTATTTCCTACCAGTAGATGGTGTGAAGTCTTTGCATAAAAGATTTTTTTCACTAATTATTTTAAATTGCATTAAATTAATTTATTTGTAACCATTGGAATTTTTAAAAAGAAAGCTCTCTGCACTTATAAATGAATGTTTATAGCAGCTTTACTCATAATTGCCAAAACATGGAAGCTACCAAGATGTCCTTTAGTAGATTAATGGATAAGTAAACTGTGGTATATCCAAGCAGTGGAATATTATTCAGCACTGAAAACAAAGAAGCTGTCAAGCCATGAAAAGATGTGAAAGAAACTTAAATGCATGTTACTAAGAGAAATAAGCCAATTCAAAAAGGCTACATACTGTACAATTTTAACTATATAACATTCTGGAAAAGGTAAAACTGTGGAGATAGTAAAAAGATCGATTGTCAAAGACTAGTGGGGCAAGAAGGATAAATAAGCAGAATACAGAGGATTTTTAGGACAACAGAACTACTCTGTATGACACTATAATGGTGGAAACATGTTACTATGCATTTGTCAAAACCCATAGAATGTACAATACCAAGAGTGAGTGAACTCAAAGGTAAGCTATGGACTTTAGGTAATAATGATGAGTCAGCATTGGTTCACTGATAGTTGGGGAGACTGTGCATGTGTAGGGGAGGGGAGTATGGGAACTCTACTTTTGCTCAATTTGCTGTGAACCTGAAGATGTTCTTAAGAAAGAAAAAAGCAGCTGGGTGTGGTGGCTCATGCCTGTAATCTCAGCACTTTGGGAGGCTAAGGCAGGCAGATCACAAGGTCAGGAGTTCAAGACCAGCCTGGCCAACATAGTGAAACCCTGTCTCTACTAAAAATACAAAAATTAGCTGGGTGTGGTGGCACGTATCTATAATCCCAGCTACTCAGGAGGCTGAGGCAGGAGAATTCCATGAAACTGGGAGGCAGAAGTTGCAGTGAGCCAAGACTGCACCACTGTACTCCAGCCTGGGAAACAGAGCAAGATTCTGTCTCAAAAAAAAAAAAGGCAAAAAAAAAGAAGACTTCATCTATTTGATATTTGCTAAACTTCTTATTTTAAAATTATAATTGCCCTAATTTGGGGCCTTTGTATGGTATTTTATAATAATATCAAGCCAAATGTGTGTGATTCTCTTTTAATCATATTTCGGGTTTTTGGAAGTAAAATTTACACAAAATAATTAAAAATTAAATCTTTGGATTTTTTCATCATTATTATTCTGGAATTTTATAATTCAAAGAAAACATTATTAATTATCTGAGAAGGCCTGCCCCAAATATCTGAACTAATTTTACCTGAAATTAATGTTACACTCTGAGTCCTATACTTAGAATGTTGCTTTTAAAAGATCACAATTTTCACCAAATTTGACCATGTATTTGCTGTTTAAATTCACTTGTTTCATGAAATCACACATTCAGAGAAGGGAAAACCCTTCAGCAGTGAACTCCCCATTTCACCACGATCGTCCCTTCGTGAGCACTACATCTTTGGACACTCTCAACAGAAGGCTTTCCTCTACCTTCTTTTTCATTGTCCCAGAAAGGCATCAGATCCCTTCGAGTCATTTTGCTATATTCTTCTTTATTATTTCTTCCAGTTTCTGAGGCTTCTAATCTATGCTCAACACTATGATCCATGCTGAGGAACGTTCTCATTTATCCACTCATCTTTGCAATCATCCTCATCAAATTTGGGAGAGGTATATAGAATTTGTTTTTGTTTGTTTTTAATTCACACACTACTTACTGTTAAGACAAATGCCAACGAAATTTGGTTAATTTTTGCACACTAACTTCCATCACTATTTATTGTTTCCTCCTTTCTCTTTCTTTTCCTTCCTTATATCTCACTCTTATCTTGTTTCTCTACCTCCTCTCTCTTCATTCCTGTAAGTTCATTTACAATCTCAGTTTAGGAGACACTGGATTAAATAACTTTTTAATTACTAATTCCAGTGTGAGATCGTTCATTGATTTCAAGGATGAAGCTCCCCAGTAAAACTTTTCTTTTGGTGTGGTAGTATGTATGCTCTTCTATGTTCCCTGAATGCCCAATAACAACCACAACAACAATAAAATCACATGCAGCTGATATAAGCCTGGTTGCAGAACTTTGGGGAGCTCACACCTTACCCTATATTATGTCATTTCTCCAATGTTTTCTCTTGAGTTCTGAAAATATTTTTTTAAAATGCCCAAAGTTGTTTCAGAGTATAAAAACTAAAAGTTACCTTTTTTATAGATCCGAACAGGGAAATGCAGTTTCCTGAGGGTGAGATCCAGCTGTTTGGACCTGTGACTGACGGCGTTCCTCAAAACCCCATAATACCTCAAATTTTCTGAAGACTTAAAGAACGATTTGGAATGATAAGACATTTCAGTACCTACCTATTTTCAATTAGGAAAAGTCAACAAATTCTTGCCATTTTTGACTCAGATGGGATATTAAGTCTCTGGGTTATGTAGGCAACGACATGCATAAAAGACTGAACAGATGCTTGGTTGTCAATTCACCTGTAGTAACATGTCTGACAAGCATCACTTTTGACTGAAATAATCACTGAACCTGAAGCACTTGGTGGAAGTAGAAGTTAAGTGGTTAACTCATGTATCTGCTAAGATAACCCACAAGGTTTTCTGTGGTTGTTTTGTAGACAAAGCTATAGTGATCACAGTAGAATGTAAATCCATGAAGGTGTAGCATTAGTAAGCAAGTTAATAGAATTTAATAAAAATGGCATTAACCAGAAATATATAGATCTCTTTTGAAAAAAACAACACTTAGTAAAAGGTATGAAAATTATCTCATTCTTTTCTGCAATGAAACTATGATACAAAGCAGTAAAAACAAAGTATATGATCAAAGAATTTTCCAATCTTCGAGCAAGAAAGAAAAATTCAAGTAGTACAATAATAAACAGAAATTTAGAAAAATATGTTTGTCTTCATATGTCAGTATCTAAGAAAGTGTTCAATTCATAATAATAAAAGCTTTTCTAAATATAAAGATTTAAAGATAAACAGACCAAATGAGTGACATTAACAATTTTTGAAAAACAAATAGATCATCATCATCTGCATGGATAGTCTTCAGTAAAAGAAGTAAACTATACGGCAATCTCAAGTCATTTACAATCTGACCATCTGCATACTCTGGTATCTGTGTAATGAGATGTAAACAGCCAAATAAATATTTGATCCAATTAACTCATTCATTCCCCATGATACTGTAATCTCATAAAAAGTGTGAAACATGGAATTGGGAGGTATGCAAATACGTTTTTGAAGTTTTCAAAAGATACAAATGCAAAAAACATATATAAACTTAGACTTCCTTTGGACTGCAAAAGGCTAATTTTTTTTAAAGGAGTCTGAGTAGGTGCATACTATTTTCTTCCTGAAGCAGATTAACTAGTTGGGTATTTCTTTGAATCGTTTAAAGGGTTCAAGTTATATCTGACAGAATGAATAGGTAATGATATAGGCCTCATTCACCAAAGAAACAAATGTTTTGTTTCCCAACTCTAATTCTGTATTTTGTAGTAAGCTAGAATGATATAATATACACTAGTATTATTGTAAAACAAGAGCTTATTACTTGGCTAAGTAAGTTGATCTTCGGAAAAGTGTACAAGTGCTTTGAAATAAAATAAAAACTACTTAATCCAATCTTCTCTCATACAATTTCTTTCAAGGAGAACAGACACAGCCTGTTAAAATAACAAAGAATGTAGAGTTTCCATTCATGGACAAAGTGTCCTCATTCAAACTCCCACTCTAAAGCTACCTTGCCCCTCTTCTCAATTTTCTTTGCAGTAGGGAAATGTGATTCCATGAAACCTCTGGGATTCTGTTTAATGTTAACTGGCAGAGCTTTTCACGTCTCACAGACCTGGTGACACCTAAATGACACACACTTTGGATTGTCTTGTTGTGTGGAAAAGGTAGATAAAGGGAGGAGGAGAAACTTAAAACAGGTGGGCAAGGGCAAGGTGGCATTCACAAATGTTCCTGAGATCAGGGCCAGGCTTAGGATCATTGAGGAGATAAAACAATCACTCCAGTGAAATGATTTCACAAGAAGTGTAAAGTTACAAACTGAGTCCTGAGAATTCTCCAAAATATGACAGGCCTAGAATGGAGCTTTGCAAAGGAAAAGGTAAAATCTTCAGAATCTGCAACCAGGATATAAGCAGAGACTAACATTATTTAAATGTCATTAGTAGACTATGTCTGGCTTGCAAAGTGACTGTGGAATTCTGTTAGATGGGAACTGACTAGTATAAAATATCAGCATTTCCAGCTGTGCTGGGGGATAAGATAGAGTGTTTGAAATGGAATGCTATTTGGCCTCATATCTATATCATTTCTAGAATTCAGCTATCGATGTGTATTTGGTACATATACGTATATGTATATATATTCAAATTCTTTGTTAGAAATTATAAACAACGTATGTTTTCTAGTTTCAGAATGATTTAGTGATTTACAAAAATTGATTTTATACTAATTTGAACAAAATATGCATATACCTTCTAAGTTTCTGAGTTTATAGAAATACATCTTTAATGCATGCATTCCCAAAAGACTTTTTAAAAGTGTGTTCAATAAAAAAATCATAAAAGGTTGAAATGTGACTTCTACAAGTTTACAAAATGTAAAACAAATGTCAAAGTAAATTTCTGCAATTGCTTTTGATTACAACATTTTGAGATTCTAGAGCATTTAAGGAAATTCTTAAACCAGTTCTTTTTTTTTTAGCTAAACATAACCTTCCTTGAACCTAACCACATTTCTTTCCCCTCCTGTCAGTCAGTTCCTTGTACTTCTTTTGAATCACTGTTTGTAAGACAGGCCCCTAGGGCAGAAAGCATTTGTTGGGCCAGCTCCCATTATAAAAAGACCTTTCCGAGGGCTAGGATCCTCTTCAGTACTGAGAAGGCAAGGCCTCTTCTGGAGGTCTATTTTATTAGACTCCTTGTTCCCACTGTCAATGTGAGTAACTCACAACTTCTTAGAAAGAGAATGAAATCAAGTGTGAACCCAGGATACAAACCAGAGCTTTTATATAGTCAATGAGAATATTTATTTTCTACTCTGAAAGTTCAGTAGTGGCTAGAGTTACTAATCGGACCAATCATTACCAAAACATATCTGTATCATTGGCTGTATTTTTTTTCCAGTTCTGAACACAATTGTATTATCCTGCCACAATAAATTGCCTCCTTTCAGCTAATGAGTTCAAAACTGAATCTAATCTTGGTAGTTACATGAGTAAAGCAGCAGGGCTCATTCCCATTTAGGAGAGCAGTTCTGTGTATCACAAAAGGAGGCCAGGTGGAGATGAAGTGCACATCTACTGAATCCCTTTTCACTATTCCAGCTACTAGAAAGTACTAGCTCCATTGAATTCCACTCAGTCTCCTGCTTATTTGACATCATGATTATATACGTAAAGTTACAACTTTCTGTTTATCAAACACCAGAGATTTCATGAGGATTGTAATTTTGAATTTGGTCTATTTGTGCCAAATGGACTGAAAATAATAATTAGAGACAATTTAACATAATAAGTATAGTCGTTTCAGATAAATTGCCCCTACAGAACATTAATTTTATTCATTAAACAGAGAAATAAAATTCCAAGGCCACATCTATTATGGTTTTATTTTTAGAAATCATCTTCAATTTCTTTTTTTAATTTAGAAGAAAAAACTTTACACAAAATGAAGAGATATTTAGCTAGTAAAATTATTACATTAGGATGTTAGCTTTTAATTAAAAATTTGACTTAATTTCACTCTCACATACTAGTTACATTTGGACTTTGTGTGTATGCATTACTATGAGTTTTAAATCTCCTTAGTATCTAAGCAATAGAAGATTATTCAAGTTTGAATTTTTTCTAGTTTTCTAGTTTCATTAGCCTAATGAATGAATATAAAAATAAATATATTGAGAAAAGCATACTGAACTCTACATTGGCAAGCCTAACTAGAACACTCTTTTGAATATCAATGATTGGTCAAATTTAAATAGAACAAATGTCCTTAGACGTCCTAATTTACTCTTTTTTATTATTATGATTATTGATCCTGAAGGATTTACCAAAGGTTTATCAAGGATAGGGTTATGAACTTCATGATGGGACTGAAATGACTTATACAGGAATAGTTATGAATTATATCTCTTCTGATCTGAAGTCAATCTGGGCTGGCACAAGCCAAGGATATGGTATGTATTCAAAATTTAGTATGCTGAATGGAGGGAAGCATAGAAAATTTGATGGTAAAGCATGACTAATCATTCATGCTTTTCTTAGTGAAAATCTTCATAAAACCACTAGATGCCCTTTTTACACTTTCTAGGTTTAATGTGCAGTTACCTAATTGCTAATTCAGTTGCCATTGCTAACTGAAAAGGAATGACCTGGGGAAGTCTCACCACTAGACTAGTATACTCCTCTCTGAAAACTCATAAAACTTCAGCTTTTGTTTTCAATCTATTCTTATGACCCGGGTGAATATGTGCCCAAATGCTTAAATCTTGTTAACTCAGACTAAAGTGTTAAAATCAAAGTTCTGCACTTGCAAACCTTGGTCATTTAAACTCCACCAAAATGACTCCCTGCCTCTAGTCTGAATATATCTATTTACCTATCTAATAGGCATCACGAACTTAATATGACTAAAACAGAAATTTATCCTTTCAACTCTAAATCTGTCACACTATGTAAGAAAATGGCGCAACCATCCAGCCATTTGTTCTAACAAAACAAATAAACAAAAACACTAGGAGTCATTCCTAGATTATTGTTTTTCTCATTCCCTACACACAAGAGATCCTGAATTCTCTCCTCTGAAAATAAAACCCATTTCAATCCACTTCTCGTTATCTCCATTTGTACTTCCCTGGGTCTAGTCACAATAATCTGTTGCTTGGACTCCTTCTATGATGAATTCATCCCCCAAGTTCCCTTCTTACCCTCCATTCCATACCCTATGTGACCATTCTTTTATAACATGAGTCATACAGTATCTTCCCTCTACTCAAAAACTTCCAGTAGCTCCCATCTTACTCTTAATAAAAGCAAAGTCTCTACCATGCTTTATATAATCTTCCACAGGCTGTAACTTTGACCTAGGATTTTGTCCCTCTCCCACCGGTCATTTACCTTCAGGGATACTTGTGTCTTTGCTCTTCCTCTGCTTACTCAGGCTCCTGTGTGTGTCAGGGCTTCTGCCATTGCCATTTCAGTGGTCAAGGATGCTGTATCTCCAGATAGTTGCATCATTCTTCTTCAGACTCTTCAGATTTCTACTTAAATTTTGTCTCATCAGAGAGCTCTTTCCAGATCACTCCAAGTAAAACAGCAATTTCCCTCCCCGAACATTATCTTTCCCTTCACCTCATCTTGTTTCTTCTCAGCACTTATCACTGCTTGACTTAGTAAGTAAGTATTTATTTGTTTTTAATCTGTTTCCCCCACTGGACTGTAAAGTCTATGAGAGCAGGGACTTAGTCTGTGCTCAGTCTTCTGTCTCCAAGTGAGAGCAGTGCCATGTATAAACTGTAGCAGATAAATAAATATGTAAATATCCATTCAGTGAACAAATGAATGCTAGACTGGGTATAAGAAACACATTTTTAATCTGGTGGCACTGCTGCTTGGCCCACGGAGTATCTTTCTTCATTTCTATATTGTTCATAATGAAATGGAACAAAAGGTTCTTATTTAGATATAATGCTTTGATCAAGCCGGACTGAAGGATTTGTGTGTCTCCTTACTCACGATGTGATTTCAGTCCCATGTGAACCTCAGGAAGCATGACACCTGCCTTCATTGCCCTCCTGAGTCTGGGCTCTCCTGACAAATATCCACCAAGTCATGTTTTTGAAACTTAATTCAACAGACTTCTCCCAAGTAAAATCATCACTCCTCTTTGTAGCTCTATAACTAATGTATAGTTTTCTCAGAGCTCCCAGAATATTGTCCTGGTTTCTTACTGGTGCCTCTCTTTCTACTACACTGTACATTTCTTGAAAGCAGAATCTACATGCTCATCAACTTGGTCTCCTCCAGATCAAAAAGTACTTCACCCATTCCAAAAATAATTATGATGAAACACGTTCCAAGCGTGAGATTGGTGTGTTCAAGTGACAGGAAGAAAGCCAGTGTAGCTTGAGAAAAGATGGCAAAGGGGAAGTGGTAGGAGATGAGACAGACTAGGAATCCATCATTTTGGGTATTGTAGGCAATAATACATTTCATTATTTTAAGTGAAATGGGAAGGCATCAGAGGTTTCAAACAAGAGGTATATGATCTGATTGATGTTTTTCAAAGCTCGCTCTAGCTGATGCGTGAAGAATAGGCATTAAAGGAGCATGCAGATAATGGGAGAAAAACCAAAAAAATGAAAAACAAAACAAAAGAAGAGCATAAAGCCAGGAGGGCCATTAGAAAGTTTCAAGTAGGTTGAACTAGGGTATCAGTATAGGAGATGGAGAGAGGCTGGTTTCATGCTGTGGAATTAATGTTCTGCATGGATATATGAGACGACAAAGAAAGAAACCGAGGCTCACAAAAGGGTTCTTAGTTCGAGTAACTGAGTGTATTGTATCATTTAGGAAATGGCATAAGTAGAGAAAGGATTGGACTGTGTGTATGGTATCAGGAGGTGTTTTGCTTTTGACTTGTTTTTTTTCCCACATTTAATTTTAGGTGCCTTTTAAACTTCTAAGTGAAACCACCAAGCAGGTGGTTGAATATGCAAATGTAGATCTCAATATTGATAAATTAATTAATTAACTAATGCCTCATGGAAGTTTCTCAAATTGTGCTTTGTCAGAACACCAAGATTTTATGACTGCACAAATTACATAAATGGTCTTCATTCAATAAATGAGAGAAAGGTTTATAAAAGAATCTTCTCAATTTTACATGTTCTCTTAATATATTTTTTCACATTTTCACTTATCTACATTAGAGTGTGGCAATAGATAGATAATTATATATAAGATATATATGTGCCTATAAATGTAAATCCATCCATACATAAGTATCATTCAATATTTTTATTAAACACTTAATTTTTAGTTCTTTTTTGACTTTCTATCTAGATGTCAATATCTTTCAAAAGACTTAGCACTTGAAAACCTTTGAGAATCACTCTCTAGGGGATCTGATGTGGTATCTCAAGAACCCAGCTGTGACAATCTCCAATATTCTGCTTTGCTCTTCCTAGGGACTCTGGGGACAAGTTACAGGTGAAAATGTCTCTACAAAGGGTTAGCAGTTCCAAGAATATGGATAATTATCACCACCATTAAAACTAACTGTGTCCTAACTAATGATCCTAAAAGGGAAGTCATGGGTCATTGGGCCAAAATTCAGAGTAACCGTAACCAAATTTGCTATTAGAAAGTCATTGCTTCAATCAATGGGATTTTATCAACCACATGTTACCATTAAGGTAGAAGAATTATTTACAGCATTAGACATAAAGAAATAATGGTAATGAAGAAAAGTGTTACCCAAAGTGTATGTAGCAAAAAGAAGATAGTAGGTTGATTTTTTATTGGCTTATTTAACAGCACATTGTGAATTCTAAATGAAGCTGTTTTCCACCTCATAATGTTCACACCTGGTGCTGTAAAAAATTCATAGCGTTTTATGGGCTGTGGCTGTCAGTGCTTCAATAATACTGACTCATGCATTGTTTATGTTGTTGTTTTAATATAATTTAGAGGACACGTATATCTTATTCTGCAAAAATTTATTTTTCAGATGAGTTTTCCTAGGTCTTTAGACTATTTTTAATTTCTTTGTTGGGAGATTTCTAAATATTTCACCTTAAAAAGTTATTCTACAATTTCAAAAACTGGTAGACTTTGACACTAATTTCTTTGGCCTCAGTTTAGAAAAGATGACTCCAGTTAGTTTATTTAAAGTCTTAGGGAAACAATTTAAAAGCTTATCAACAAAAAAGTAAGAAAACATAAAAGTTACATATAAAGAACATCCTTCAAATTGACTCCTAGCTAAAATGTCCACATGAAAGAATATAAAGGAATGTAAAGAAGCTATCACTTCCTCATTTGCTGAACAGCAAAATGATGTATTTCATTGCCATTTTTGTTTTTTTGTTTGTTTTTATTTTCAAAACAGAGTCTTACTCTGTTCCCCAGGCAGGAGTGCAGTGGCATGATCGCAGCTTACTGCAGCCTTGATTCCCAGGGTCGCTAGATCCTCTTGCCTCAGAATCCCAAGTAGCTGAGAATACAGGAGTGCACCACCACACCTGGCTAATTTTTGTATTTCTTGTAGAGACAAGATTATGTCTTGTTGCTTGCTCAGGCTGGCCTCGAACTCCCAGCCTCAAGCAATTCGCCCACTTTGGCTTTCCAAATTGCTGGGATTACAGGCATCAGCCAACGTGTCCAGCCCTTATTCTTATATATGTTTTAAGTTACAAAAACAATTTTATGCTTATTAAAACAATTTTTATACATATTAAAAATTCAAAAACTGAGGATTTATGTAGATAAATAGTAATATCACCTTCAAGTTGTACCGCAACTTACTTCTCTCCCCACAAATAATCACTCAATATTTTCATGAGTAATCTGCAAGATCAATTTTTAGGTATTTAAATATTACCTTTATAATATAACATATGTGTGTGTGTGTGTGTGTGTGTATGTGTGTATAAGATTTCAGATACATTGTTAAGCTGAAAAAGCAAGCAGGGTGCCCAGTATGTATAAAACAATCCCTTTATATAATATACATATATGTGTGTGTGTGTGTGTGTGTGTGTGCCTGTGTGTATACATATACATATATATACACACATATATACATATATATATACACATACATATATGTATATGTATACACACACACACACACACACACACACAATGTCAACTTAACAATATACCTGCAATCTTTTCATACATAATTCACTTTTTGTATTTATTACATGGCTTAGATAATGGTGATATGCAGTAAGCAATGCTACCACCACTTAAGTCCATTTCTTTCTTGAACTATGGAGACAAATATAAAAAAATATATTTTATGCACTAACCAGGGACATTTGAAAAATTGAACAGATAGACAGATAGACAAATAATCCAGTAGTTATTGAGATTTCATAGTTACCATGACTTTGTTATAAAATATGTCTGGAAATGTTGGGATTATACAAAAAGCCGCAGGTGGAGCTGAATTAATCACTCTCCTGGATTTCCCATTAGATGTTTGCCAGCACAATCATGTTGTTTTTATAGATGTTCATGAGAAAAAGTTATCAATTAATACTTGGGCCAAACATTTATACTTGTCATGATAAGCTCAATTCTTAACCCTCCTAACAAAAGAAGCATCTGTCTTGCTTAAATGTCATGGTCAATAAATATCTACCTGGAAAAGTAGAACTTCTGTATATTATTCTACAATGTCAAACACATAGTGTATACTGATTAAGATAATGTGCTATCTAAAAGGGGAATATGGGTAGGAATAAGCCACGTAAGCTTATTCACCTAGGAAACTCCCTGATTCAATCTTACTCCCAGACCAGCACTCTGTAAATAAAATTTAATCAAGAAATTGTTACCAGACCATTCCCTACAAATTGTGTAAACATTTCTAACATGAGAAAAGCGGGATGATATAGAAGCACTTCTTTTATCTCCTAAAGGGGAACAAATCAGGTTTAAAACAAAAGATGAGACCTCAGGTTAAAAATCAGGAATAAAGTAAGCATTGCCATTTTGGAACCCTTTCTTTACACAGAATATTTTATACTTCTTTCATATTTCTCACTTAAAAGTAGGTAGGAAGCTATTTGGGAATTCATTGGGGATGAAATAATATGGCATCATGATGGGATGAATGTCCTTAGCTTGAAAATAATTCCTATAGTTGTCCCATCACGATGCAGCAATCCTAGTCATGATATTAACATTGATGTAATATTTCTGTAGACAGAAACTATAAAACAATGTAGATGACAATGGTTTATGTGTATTTTTGACAGCAAAATAGACTAGGTCATCCACACTGAATGTGAGATGACGGAAAAGGGAGACAGAAAACCATAGATTCAACGATTACTCAGTTCTATTTTTTCTATAAAAATAGAAAATTTATTATAGGCTGCTATGTGGATCACTGAGAGCATTAAAGATATAAAAACAGGAAATGGACTTCAATTGTCATAGAGGATTTATTTAAGACTGATGGCAGAGACTATTAAATTCCGAGTTTCTTTCCTGAAAAGTATTTAAGAATATAGAGGATAGCTGTTTGCAGTAAGTATTTTATAACATCTTTGCCTGTGAATGCCATTTCCTACTTTATCAGTTATATAATCCTGTGATTTCTCTACTTGCTGTAGGTCCTCTCAACTTAGCAGCCAGTGCTCGTTTTATCTTGTTTTACTGCAAGCCAAGTTTACACAATTCTTAATTATCCAGTAACGAAGATTGCTTGCAGCGTACATATGTGATCATGGAAATGCTGGAAGTTCAGACACTGAGTTCTTGCTGTTTTCCTAAATTGTTAGTAAGAAAAAAAAGGAACTGTTTTATTAGAGAATGTTCAAAGTTAAAAGCCTGAGTCAATATCATCATGGGAATGTTCCCAGTATTAGAATTGACCTATTTTCCAGACGTTGTGGCAATTAGTTGTCTTTGGATTCTTTATTAACATTTTCAGAATTTTCTTAAGAATCACCCATCCATATACTGCCTTAATGCAATATCAGAAAGGATAACTTTACAAGATGAAATGGCTATAAGTCAAATTACATTATTTTTGTGTCCTTGGAACCACAGATGCATACTTGTTTAAGAAACTAAGAAGGTAGTTAAAATACTAAATAGTCTACACATGCTGGGGACATCTTTAGAAGTATGTCTTGTAAACACAGACTAGAGTCATTTCAAATCCTTCACAGTCTCATCTTCTTTCACAAGTTTATGCACATCTGCAGGTTGTTAATCATGAGTGTGGTTGTAATCTGGGAGGATTTCAGCCTCAGTCTGGATCAATGCTCTTTCATAAGTTTAATGCATTTATCATGAGGTTTAGGGGAAGGGCCATATTGCTCTTGTTATGCTTCTAGTAACACATGGTACGGTATTCTATATACACTTGATTTTAACAGATCCATGTTGAATTGAAAGGACTTCTGGTGAATTCATAAATATGAATGTTATTAATTCCCAAATTTTTAGCCCAATCATTTTCAACAGTGTTTCTCAGATATCTAACATATCCATTGGTCATAGGTGAGATTCCCTGTAGTAGAGAGTCAAGTACGGTTTACAAAGGGGGATCTTCAGGAATACATTAGTGGGAGAGTGGATATATTGGAAAGAAGAAGTAGTTGAATTGCAACACAGTCACAAGAAAGACCTCACTGGATGTAATTGATGGCTCCAGAGCTGCTATGCCCTTCATCTCCAGAGTTGTCCCACTTTAAGGAAAGGAGGTTGGCCTTAATACTTCCTCATCGAAGTGTCTTGAATGCAGTCTGCCCACAGAGGACAAGGCATAACCTTGGGTGAGCAGACTTTCTTCAGACAAGGGTATTTCTAAGAGAAGGGCTCAACTAAGAATTGTCAACCAGCAACATTACCAGCAGCTGGAGGAATTAGAGCTTCAATCCCAAAGGGGACCTAAGCGTTATACTACATCATCCATTACACTATTTTTATCTCAATCTTTTGTAATCTGATAATCCTTTCCTTACTACTCTACTGAAAAAAAAATTCAGACATAATTGTTACCTTTATTTTTCAGTATTCAACATTTTTGTCTATAATTGAGAAACTACATCTTGAAACATTCTCTACTCTTGTTTTATACTCTTCAGAGATTTTTATTTCTACTCCAAATGCTACTTTTCTCCTGCCTTATACTTCTTCTCTGTATTATCTTTCTATCAGAAGATTCATCCTGCTGCAGTTTAGTTCTCTGGGTATATGAAGAGTATTCCAAATTGACATCTCCAACTTGTCCACATTTCTAGGTGATTCTTTTATTTCCAAATTCATGTTGGATATTTTCACAAAACAGTAAGAGACTTTTAAAACAGCAAACCAATACTATTTTATTAGTGATAAAACTACTGTTATTTTATTGCTATTATTATTATAAATGAGTTAATATAAATAATGCTAGCCCCTGCTTTCACTCCCCTTTTATGAATTCTTTCACGAAATATCTTTCTTTATTCCAGTGGATTGCCTATCCCTAAATACCTAATTTCACACCAGATTAATTGTGATATTTTTTCTTCTTCTTACCCAATAACCAGCCATAAAATGTTAATTCTTAGTAATTACTGTATTGTTTGCTTTGTTCTATTTCGTCTTGACCACAAGATGCGATAAATTTTCTTAACACACTTCCCGAAGATGGGCTTCTTTTTTTAATCCTTTGCAGCTTTGGGGTATTCAAGCCATGATTGTATATTCAAATCATAATTTGGGAAACTAATCTTACTACAGTATATCTTTAACATAACACTTTACTGTGAAAAAGATCCCACAGGTGTCTCAGAGCCAAGCAAACACAATTTTCAATCTTTAGCCTAATTCTTGGGACTTTGAAAACACAGTCAAAATTGAACAACCACTATGTGCCAGGTACTCTTCCAGGCACTGAAGTACAGTAGTGAGCAACATGGATACAAATTCTTGCTTACCACTATTGAAAAAGTGACACAATAATCTAGATAAACAATAAAATATTTAGGATGTAAATGGCATATTTATAATATACTAAGGGGGAAAAACAAAACAGGAAAAGGGATATTAAGTATTGGGAGAAAGATTTTATACAGAGTTGGTGCCTTAGTTTGTTTGCATTACAAATATGATAGACTGGGTACCTGAAACAACAGACATTCATTTCTCATAGTTTTGGAGACAGCAAAGTCCATGATCAAGGTGCCAGCTGATCTGGCATCAAGTGAGAACCCTTTTCCCTCATGTTCAAATGGCCACCTTCTCTTCTATCCTCACATGGGAGAGAGAGAGAGAGAGAGAGAGAGAGAGAGAGAGAGAGAGAGAGGAAGGGAGAAAGATCATCTCTCTCGTATCTCTCTTTAAAAGGGCACTAATCCCATTCATGAGGGCTCCACCCTCATAACTAATTGCCTCCATAAAGGCTACATCTCCAGATACAATCACACTGGGACTTAGGGCTTCAGCACGTAAATTTTGGAAGTGCAAATTTTCAGTTCCTGGACTGTTGAAGGAAATGAGAGCACATATTACATGGATGTCTGGAGGAAAAGGGAACAGTAATTTCAAAGGTACTGATAAAGGAACTTGTAAAGCAGGTTCACTGTGCATTGGTTACCAACCTGTATGAGTCTGGCGACATAGAACACCCACATAAATCAATTTACATAAAGCATGTTTATTTTAAACACAAAAACAGCAAGGGATAACAGAATCCTAAGATTCATTGTTAACCTGTCTCCAAAGCTCAGGAAAGCTGCCTGAGTTGAATGGGATCTCATCTGCCTGTGTTCCATTTTCACTACAGTGAGGGACCCCCAAAAGCACCCCACTCTGTGTCTTCTACCCTAGGGTGAAAGAACTCTAAAGCATTGAGGGACATCCTTTTTGCAGGAACTTGAACAAAGCCTGGGCTGTTCTGGCCAGCTCCCTCTTATTGCAAGATGTTGCATCCCCAGAACATTCTTGAGAACTACAAGTAAGAAAGAAGGAAGAACTAGGTTACTTTAAGGTCACTATTCTGCAGACCTTATCTGTATGTTTGAAAAAAAGTAAAAAGAGCCATGTGACTGGAGTAAAATGAGTAAGGAGAGTATTAAGAGAAGAGGTCAGAGAGGTGAAGAATGCTACATCACTCAAAATGTTGGGGTTATTGTAAAGAACTTTTTTGAGTCATCTCTGAGTGAGATAGAAGCCATTAAAAGATGTTGAGTAGGGCTGTAAGATGACTCAAACTTCATTTAAGAAACTACTCTGTTGAGAATGTATTGAAGGAGGAAAAGTGGGAGGGAAGAGCAGACTAGGAGGCTACAGTAATTCAGGAAAGAAATAATGATGGCTGGATCCAGGTGGTGGTTGTAGAGGAGATGAAAAGTGATTGCATTCTGATTATATTTTGAAAGTAGATTCAACAGGACTTACTGATGGATTGAATAAGTGGTAATAAGGGGAAATGAAAATGAATAAATCTAGTTTACTGTGCAAGTGATATATTTATAATAGAGTTATAACTTAACAAGACAGGGAACACCAAAAGAGAAGGAGATAGTGGTGAAGGGAGGTAAGGTAGATAACAGAAGTTCAGTTTTTGATATGTTCCATTTAATACATTTATTAAATATTCAAGAGATGATAGGTTACAGATGATCAAGTAGGGGGTTTTATAGCTGAATGTGAAGTTCAGGGAAGTAGAGGGTAGAGCTCTAAGTTTAGGAGACATCAATTTATATATAGAATATAAAACTGGGTGACTGAAACAATACCACCTCTGAAATCAGTACAGAAGAATCAGTAAAGGAAACTAGAAGGAGCTTCCAGGAAGGATGAATAAAAGTGAGGCATGGATAGCACGTGGAAGCCAAATGATGAGTTTGTTTCAAACAAGAAGGAGTGATCAGGTGTATCAGTGCTGGTGTTTGGTCAGGTAAGATGATGACTGTGAACTGATTATTCTGATTATTTAACTTAGACTATGAACGTCATTGGAAACTATTAATGACACACTCAATCTCTCCTTCCAAACAATTATTTCATAAAAATTTGCATACATGCTTTTTTCCAGTTAGATTTGCCTAAGTGTCTTATTAAAGTGACATATTCAGTTATGACTTTTTCTGTACTCTTAGACGTATATATTCCCCAACTAAAATAGTTACTTCTCTACCTAATCAAAAACTATGCATCTTTCAAGTTCTAATCTCATTATCTTGTAACCATTCTCTGCAGCATACTTTCTATTCAGTGTTCAGAGCAACAGGTTTACTATCAAAACCACATATTTATCAATTGTCATAGAAAATGCTGCTTGATGGAGTATATATTCATGAATAATCTCAAATAGCAAACATCAAGGTTATTTAGCCAGGATTTTTGCATGCTATTGACCTTGGAGCTAATTTTTTTATATAAACTTGCATCTAAATTAGAAAACCTATTCCATTTTAGAATTTCTAAATTTTAAAAGTTCTTATTTTTAGAAGTCAAGCCCTGCCTCCTTTGAACTTAATCTACCACTACCAGTGAGACCTTTTGTGACCCCCAAAAACAAATCCACTTTATTTTGTTGGTCCCGTAAATGTTTAAAAATAGATGGCTATCATGTTCCTCCAACAATCCATAGCCCCATCATTCTTTCCTTTTGCAGACTAAACATTCCAGTTTTTTCTAAACATTTCTTATGTGACACCACGTCTAGCCCTTTTACTATCTTGGTTGCCCTACGTATTAGCTCCAATTTGTCAATGTCTCTCTTAAAGAATGGCAAATCAAACTGAACCCAGCACTCTAGAATGCCTCAAATCAGTGTATGCTGAAGTAGGAATTTTCATCTCTGTGTTCCAATCATTCAAACTGGTTAAGGTAGTCTAAAATTTAGTTTCCTATTGGCTGATAAATGACTTTCTATTGAATCTCTCCTCTGACTTATAATCAATGAACATAATAATTATGCTTAATATAGATAAAATTAAATTTTTAGTATTGGTGAAGGAATCTACATTTGTATCCACTGTCAAATGTCCCTTTAGTGGTGTTTAATAGCAGTTGTTTGCAAATTCAGTTAGAGTCAAAATATAAAAAAGTACTGTAAACAAATAAGTTGAACATGAAATTAAATTCATATCATCATTTATAAATTTATAAAACTTAAAGTTAATACAAAACTAGTTTTTTAAAATATAAGATTAAAAGCTTTCTAAATTATAGGATGCAAAGCTCATTATTTTCATTCAAAATCATAACTTAAATCCAAATTTTTTTAGCTGGTAAAGAGATAAGCACAAAGACATAGAGACATGCAAAATTCTTATAGTTGAATAGAGAGCTCTATAGTGTTGATTATAATATATATACAAATAAGTTTGAGTGTTGTTTTTAAGTGTAAAATGACAGGGGTAATAATAGCCATATAACTCTAGAAATTTACTAGGATTCATTAAATTGTACCCTTACAATAGGTATGTTATACCACAACAAGGCTTTACAAACTAACTTCTCACAAAAAACTTGTATCCAGAATATATCAATAACTCTTACACTTTATAGAAAAGAATTCTATTAAAAATGAGTAAAATATTTTGAACAAACTCTTCACCAAAGATATACAGATGGAAAATTAGCACATCAAATAATGCACAGAGTCATTAGTCATCATAAATTGAAATTCCAAAACCAAAAAGGTATCATTGCATAGCTATTAGAATGGCTAAAATAAAATAAATAACATTTGAAAACCATGTTCTGGCAAAAAATGCAGAGCAACTAGAACAATCAAACACTGTTGATAGGAATACGATAAGATATAGAGCCGGAAAACAAGAAAGTTACAAAAAGAATCAAAAAAAGAAGGAAAATGTAACAATAGGAGTATGTCAAAAGAACACAGAAGTCAGCTTAAAGGGCCCCCAGTGGCTAAAGCTGGAGCAATATGAACATCAAGATAATGTAATATTAACTTATAATACAAAGTATAAAATATATATTCACGAGTCTGCACTGATACAAATAAATAATTGAACAAATAAATAAATGGGGGTGAACAGAAAAATATGCTGTGCAAAAAAATCTGAATAATTTATGTAAATACTTCCCCATTAAACAGAGTAGAATACCTTAGCTATTACATGTCAGTTGTGCACAGTTACTTCTTTCTAAAGAATATTATTATATGAAAAGAGGAAGAATAGGAAAATTTATCCTGAAGAAAACAAACAGTACATCAGCCAGGTAATTAACAATGATAAGTTTCACTAATAATCTGTGCCTTTGACATAATATGAAGAGAAATGAAATCTTATCTCTGTGGTTTTCCTTCCCAAAACCCAATAACTCCGTGAGAAAAACACTGAACAACCAAAATTAAAGGGCATTCTACCTGATTGGTACTCCTGAAAACTACCAATGTCATCAAAAACAAGGAGAGTCTGAAAAACTGTCATAGTCTATAGGAAATTAAGGAGACATAACAACTAACTGCAATATGATATTCTGGATAGGAGTATGGTCCAGAAAAAGGACATTAAGTAAAAGTAAGAAAATCTGAATAAAATATAAACATTAATTAGTAATAAGGTATAAATATTTATTAGCTGTAAGAAATGTATCCGAATTTAACTTGCTAATAGAGGAAACTAGTGTGGAATATACGGGGACTCTACTAAATTAACTTTTTTTGTAAATTTGAGACTTTTGAGAAATAAACTTTTACTTATAATCTCTATATGAGTATTTATAGTAGCTTTATTATTCATTAATACTCTAAAGTAGAAACAATCCGAATGTCCTTAAACTGGTAAATGGATAAACAAACTGCTGCACATCTAATCAATGGAATACTACTCATTGATTTTAAAAGGAACAAACTACTGGTATATACTACAACATGCAAAAATCAAATGTATAAGTCTAAGTAAAAGAAGTTATACTTAAAAGGCTACTTCCTGTATGTGTCAATTTACATGCCATTCTTGAAAAGCAAAACTATGGGAATGAAAATAAATTAATCATTGTCGGGACAGGTAGGTTGGGAAAGTGACTAGCTACAAAGAGGACTTTTTCTTTTTTGAAATGGAGTTTTGCTCTTGTTGCCCAGGCTGGAACGCAATGGTGCAATCTCGGCTCACCACAACATCTGCCTCCTGGGTTCAAGCGATTCTCCTGCCTCAGCCTCCAGAGTAGCTGGGATTATAGGCGCATAACTCCACGCCCAGCTAATTTTGTATTTTTAGTAGAGACGGGGTTTCTCCATGTTGGTTAGGCTGGTCTGGAACTCCTGGCCTCAGGTGGTCACCTGCCTCAGCCTCCCAAAGTGCTGGGATTACAGGCATGGGCCACCGCGCCCAGCAAGGATTTCTTTCTCAGAGGATGATTTTTTTTTGAATCGTGGCTGTAGTTATATGCCTGTATGCAATTGTACAACCTCATAGATCTATACTTCAAAAAAATAAATTTTGCTGGATGTAAAATATTCTTCTATTAATTTTTTCAAAAGAAGGACTGTCATAATTTGTACTTTCCAAATAATGAGAGGAAAAAAATAATCAAAGAAAACGGAACACTTTAGCAAAACACAGAGGTTAAAAGAGAAGAAAACAAAAAGTAAATATAACCAAAAATATATATTAAGATTAAATATATAATACTAAAAATATTGATTACTATAATTAATCTACATAGATTTAACTTTGGATTGAAACCTGCATATGTTGAGCATTATAAGACCTGGGTTCTTAACTAAATGTGTGTTTAGCCTATGTGGCTTCAGTAGCCAAAGGGGAACATTAACTCACTATTGCCAAGGAGAAGGTGGAAATCCAGATTCTCCATCTCTCCTCAGTAGACATAAGGAGAAGAATTTATTTTGACGATTGCTGTAGTGATGGCAATATCCATTCTTAATCTCTCCTAGGCTATTGAGAGTTGCTTTTATAATATTATTATAAGATTTACAAAAATATATTTTTTTACCAATGATGTTACTAAACTGATATTGTTTTCACATAGATTATGTTTACATGCATTATAACCCCCCAAAAAGTCATAATTTTTTAATCAATTGTACTATCTAGTTTAGAGATACTTATGAGTTATTATTTTATATTTACCCAAATATTTGCTACTTTCTATATTTTGCATTTATTCCTGAAAATCCAACTATCCTTTTGCTACCTTTTCTATCCATTAGATTTCTTATAGCACAAGTCTGCTAGTAACAATTTGTCTGAACTTTTCTTTATTTGAAAATACATTTGTTTTTATTTCATTCTTGGCTTAATATAGAATTCTAAGTAAACATTATTTTCTCTCTGTAATTTAAAAATGATCTTCCACTGTTTTTTGCCTCTATAATTTCTGATAAGAAGTCTGTTATCATTTAAATTAATGTTTCCTTGTATAGATTGTACTTTTTTGGTATGGTTGTTTTCGAGATTTTTTTTATATCTTTAGTTTTATACAGTTCGATTTTAAAGTATCTAGGAGTAATTTTCTTTGATTTTTTTTCTTCTTAGTTGTTGATCTTACTGAACCAGGTGTTTTGCTAAATTTACAAAGTCTTCAACCATTATTTCTTCTAATCATTTTTAGCTCCGTTCTGTCTTCTCTTTCTGAGACTCTGATTGTGTGTATGTTATACCTTTTGATGTTGTCTCACAAGTCTCTGAGGGGCTGTTTATTTTTTTCTCTCTTTTTTAGAGTTGATAATTTTCACTTTCCTCTGTTCAAGTTCATGGACTCCTTCTTCTGTCATTTTTATTTTGCTATTGATCACATCTGGTAAAATCTCTATTCAAATATTGTACTTTTCAATTTCCAAATATCCATGAGCTCATGTTCTGTTCTTTACATTTATCTGCCAAGCAAATCTTTCTTGTTTCTTTCATTTAGAATTATTTCCTTTTACTCCATCCAGTACATATTTTTTTAATCTGCTGTATAACTTTCTTAGGGCTGCTAAAAGTACCACAAAGAGGGTGACTCAAACAGCGAAAATTTATTATTTCACAATTCTAGAGGATAGAAGCCCAAAATCAGCATGTCCATAAGACTGATTCCTACTGAGAACCCTGAGGGGTAATCCCTCCCGTTCCTCCCTCCTACCTTCTGATAGCCTCAGGTATTCCTTGTTTTGTAGACGGCATTCTTCATGTGTGTTTACATCATCGTTCTTCTATGTATATATATCTATTTGTCTAAATTTTGCTTTTTTATAATTATGGGGTTCTACTCGATTAAGGCCCACTGTAATGACTTCGTCTGAACTTGATCATTTGGAAAGAGCATATTTGTAAATAAGGTCACATTCACAGGCATTGAGGGTTAGGATTTTAAAATCTTTTACAGAAACAAATTTCAACCCTAACAGTTGATTTAAATTTCTTACTTGATAATTGTGACATTGGATCAGCTTATGATGTGAATCTAATTATTGCATTTTCCCTTGGAAGTGTGTGTTCTTTTTCCGATTCTTTTTATGTCAAGTAGTTTTGGATTCTATTCTATTATGCATGTTTTGTTAGAAAGACTCTGTGTTCTATCATAGTCTTCTGAAGAATGTTGGTACTTCTGTTTTAGGGAGAAATTAACCTTGTTAGACTCAAATTTTAAACTCTTGCGTCTTTGGTTTGTAGCTCAAATCTTTGTTAATTATTGAAGTTCAACATTTAAGCAGGTATTATTGATATATGCGTGAGTCAGTGGTCAGCCTAAGACCTCAGCAGATTTTAAACATAAGGTTAATGAATCCTTTCTTCTAGCTTTTTCTTCTCCAGCATTCACCTGTTGCTCTCCAGTGACCTTGGTTACTTGGGTTCCTTTCTCTGTTTTTTCTAGCCAGAAGAATTTTAGGCTTTTTCTTTCTACTAGAATTTTACCCGTCCACGCCATAGTGCTCAGCAACTGCTGCCCATACTTAAAGCAAAGCTACCAAACTAAACAAAATGAGACAAAACTCAGACAACTCACACACTGCCAGTTACTGTTCAAATTTTAACTTCACTTCATATTTTTTCTCTATTCATTTTCTCCTCAGTCCCTTTAGGTAATAGGGATTTAATTTAGAGTTTTTCCAGAGTTATTATCTTGTGGTGGGCTACTTTGTGACAGATTTATGCTAACGTATATAAAGCAGACAGCCTGTGTTAGTTTGTTCTCACACTGCTATAAAGAACTATCTGCAGCTGGGTAATTTATGAAGAAAAGAGGTTTAATTAACTCATAGTTCAGCAGGCTTAAGAGGGAAGCATGATTGGAAGGCCTCAGGAAACTTACAGTCATGGCAGACAGCGAAGGGCAGGCAAGTACTTTCTTCACATATTGGAGGAAGGGCGGGGAGGAGGGTGGCACACTCTTTTAAATCATCAGATCTTGTGAGTTCTCACTCACTCTCATGAGAACAGCCTGGGGAAAATCCACCTCCATGATCCAATCACCTACCACCAGGGTCTTCCCCCAGTATTGGGAATTACAATTCATCATGAATATTTGGGTGGGGACACAGAGCCAAATCATATCACCGTGCTTACT
This sequence comes from Cacajao melanocephalus, assembly GCA_963573385.1. NCBI lineage: Eukaryota > Metazoa > Chordata > Mammalia > Primates > Pitheciidae > Cacajao > Cacajao melanocephalus. The sequence continues at coordinate 13,742 of CAUYLG010027419.1, read as the reverse complement.
TTCTCTTATATCCACAATGATATGTCAATAATTTATTCACTATTTATGTATATTTTAGTCTGTGTGTTAGTGTGTGGGAGTGGGTGTGTTTTGAGAGCAGGTGGTATGTGTAAAACTCCTTACATATCAACTAGATCTGCAGCATGGAAAAGTTGAAGTTGCAATGCACTATTTCCTCATGAAAAATTAGCAAAATTAGAAATTAGTAAACAGTCTAAAAAAGACCAACCAATGTAAATTTTACTACATTACAACCTATGACTTCTGTAAATAGGAAATAAAAAATTAATGTTTACCCTAATTAGAAACTACTACTAATGAAGACAGGGCATATTAAAACATATAGGATGCTGTCATAGTTATCACAGAGAAAATTGTATAGCTTGAAGTGTTCTTATTACAAAATAAAAAGGATGAAAGTAGTGGAACAAAAGCAGACCTCAGGAAAGCAGAAAACGTGATAATAAAAGTAGAAATGAATAAATTAGAGAACAGGAAATGTAGAATTGATTTATTTAACAGAAAAAGGCAACAAACATCACTCTAGTTGTTATAACCCACAAAATAAGAGATAAAATGCAAACACATAAAATTGTCATGAGAAATAGAATATAATCTTTCAAAATAAAAACAAAATGATTTTACAGGTGACATCTTTTAAATTGTAGGGAAAAATGAGAAAAATTCCATGCCATTTATAGTTTTCCAGAACAAAATAATAACTACAAGTACTTTTTAGCAGTTTTAAAAATTCAGTAACCATGGATCCATAAGTCTGTTGTGTTGCCAGTTTAGCAATGGTATTACTATTTCATCTGACAATAATATGGCCCAAGAGAAGAAACAGAGTAAAAATAGATAATTGGGATAACTCATGCTGGTAATTAGTTAGGAAACAATGGCAGAGAATAAGGCTGCTGGATTTTGAATAAATGGGTTAGGAAATACATCTAGTACTTGAAGATTGTAGATCTCAATAATGTAAAAGAGATTCAGTGTGAATGAGGGGACATGGTGCAGAAAGAGAGAAATCAATAATTGAATTGGAAATGCTTAATTCAAGATTTTCAAAGAGCATACCTGGAAAATTACAAGTTCCAAATAATGTCAAGATCAAGGTAAAAAAGAACACACTAAAATAATAATTAAGGTCATTGGTGCAGAAAAATTTCAGAAGCTTATTAGAGGAGTCATTCAGGGGGAGATATCCATATTGATAGCATGATTTGAAGTAAAAGATGACTTTTCAATTAGATGACAATGTAATCCTTGAATACTAATTATTTATCTTTAATTTTTTAAAGGACAAAATATAAATGAGACTCTAAAAACCAAAGCCCCACAGCATAGACCATGAACAGACCTTCTTTTTCTTTATGATGGTGAAAGAGCAACAGCCTAGCAATGACCGAACGGAGTGAAGACAATGAACTGTAATAGCTCTAAAAGAAAGGATCAGTTGAAAGAATGAGCAGCCCCCATTTGAGAGGACTTTGTGGGTAACAAAGTCCTCCCATAAAAGCTTTTTGGAATCTTTACCTCGGTGATAGTAGTAGTGTTATGTTTCTGTAGTAGGGAAAATGGTGATGGGTTAATTATCCTTAGAGCTTCTCAAGCTTATGGTTCTGACTGTGTCTCTAGAATCATTTTACTATTGTGGGGAGCAGAGGGTGATGGTCAGGAACTACAAGTCATTCTGTGCCAGCAACTTTTTTATAGCAAAATTTCAGAAAATAAACCCTTAATAGAGTCTGTGTATATGCTACTTAGACTTCAACTAATAAAACAGGAGAGAAATGAATAAATAGTTGCTCAATTCTATTCTCAACCCAGTGTCCTAGTATGATTAAAAGTCAAACTATATCCTCAAGTTAGACACTATTTCCTCTACAATTTCATGATTTTACAAGTGTTCTACAGTTAAATCCTTATGGTTTCAGAATGGAAACAGCGAACATTTTACAGGTGCCTTGAAATGTGACAGGATCCAAGATTTTTACTCTTCAACCTACATGTAAATCTGTCCTAATCGATACTTAAGGGCTTTTAGTTGAGGAACACAAAACCATTTCCTTTTGACTATTGTGATGAATAAAAAATTATTTTAAAAGTTCTCAAATACTTCTCCATGATTATACAACTCAATATATGAAAAATATTAGCCGGAAAAACAGACTCTTAAAAGGTTGTTAGTTTCATTCTAATCACTATTAAAACTTCTTGTTTTTTAATCACCTCCACAGCCAAAAAGTGGAACCCCTGATTCATTCTGTAGCCCATTCCTATGGTCTCATGGCTAAGAAAGCACACTAGTCTACCACTTTTATAATATTGTGTCCATCCAAGTTAATCAATACTTCATTTATAGAATGATTTCAGGTCAAACTGAACTTGAACATGCTTTTAAAATTGAAAAGTACAGGTCTTTGCCTAGAATATTTTAATTTAGCTTTCATCGTGATTAAGAGAAGTGGTATTCCTGTAATAGCATGTGGTCCTGGAATCAAAACCACTGCCATGAGCAAGCAGAGACCCAAGTAGAAGGAATGGGAGAAAAATGGCTTTTCTCCAAGCAGCAAATTTCCTTGAAACATATTCTCTTAGAGCATATTAAAAAGAACTAGAATGTCTGGTTAATGTTTAGATCACTTTATAAGATCTCACATGTAGGCTTCAGGTTGAGTACAATAGTGGCCATATAATAAATCCACTGGAGTTTTCGATTTTGTCTAGATTTATTGTTTTATCCATCATTCAAAAGATCTTACCTGATTTCATTTACAAGGTCATTGTGAAACTTCCCCACTCCTAGAGGGCTTATAAGAAATGGGGTGTTTCGATTTAAAAGCCAACAAGCAGCAACGTATGCAACAAGGATCTCCTGTTCCAGAACCTTGGAAAGCCTTTTACATACCTGGATAGTTAATTGTCAGATATCTGAAATCTTTTCAAATTTGATTCTGCTATAGTAATTTAAGTTAAATTTAGGAAATACTTTGTGAAACTTGGTCATTTGTAGATATGAGTCATAAAATACTATAATAAGTCAGTGTACATTTTAGAATAGCTGTGAATTGTTCTCAATGTAATAACATAGATAACCCTTTTAAATTTTGTAAATTTGATCATTTCAATGGGGCAATATTTTGTCCAACTTCTGACAGTGGAAAAAAATTCTCGTTTCTGTCCAAATTAATTGTTAATAATTTTCCCGATCTTTAAGTGAGATGAAGTACAGAATTTTCATACAAGTTAAAATAAGCTCTGGATAAGAATCTGACCTCATGGGGTTTTATCCAGACCTACAAATCTTTGAAAGTTTATGCATCACCACTTTTAACTTGAATTAGGAATTCCAGCCAGGAACAGCAGAAGAACAGGAGCCAAGTGAATTATAATACCTAATAGTTATTACACTGGGAAGAATTGATTAAAAAACTGGGCCTGGAGCCAGGTAGCTTTTAACTACTAACACTATACACACAAATCATGGTCCATATTCTCAGCAGGGGTTGGAGGAGTACCAGTAGAGTGGAGCTTACAGACCACACCCCTAATGAACTAAATTAAAGTTAGCTTAACTCTAATTAAAAGTTGGCAGGAGTCACTCTTTTTCATCTGTCAGTTCTCATAGTACAAGCATGCATCACTTAAAGAGGGGAATATATTCTAAGAAACGTGTCAGTAAGTGATATTGTCCCTGTGTGATCATCTAAAGTATACTTACACAAATGTTAATGATATAACCTACTATTCACTTAGGTCACAGGGTATGGTCTGTTATTTTAAGCTACAGAACTATACAGCTTGATACTGTTCTGAATACTGTAGGTAATTGTAACACAATGGTAAATATTTGTATATATAAATATATCTAACGATAGAAAAGTTGCAGAAAAATATGGTATAAAGCTTACAATGTGGTATACCCTTATAGGGCACATACCATGAATGATGCTTATAGAACTGCAAGTTATGAGTGAGTCAGTGGGTGAGTGGTAGATGAATGTGGAGACCTAGGGCATTACTGTAGACAGTATAAACATTGAACCTGTAGGCTATACTAAATTTAAGCAAAAATTTTTTCTTCATTAATCTTAGCTCTGTAACTTTTTTTATGTTAATTTTTTTTAACATTTTGACTTTTTTTTTTTTTTTTTGAGACGGAATCTTGTTCTGTTGCCCAGGCTGGAGTGCAGTGACATAGTCTGGTCTCAATTCAACCTCTGCCTCACTTCAAGCCATTCTCCTGCCTCAGCCTCCCAAGTAGCTGAGAATACAGGCGTGTGCCACCATGCCCAGCTAATTTTTTGTATTTTTAGTAGAGACAGTCTTTTACCATGTTAACCAGGATGGTCTTGATCTCCTGATCTTATAATCTGCCCTCCTCAGCCTCCCAAAGTGCTGGGATTACAGGCCTGAGCCACCACGCTGAGCCTAAAATATTTTTTTAACATTTTGATTCTTTTGTCAAAACACTTAGGTGTGCCAAGCACGGTGGCTCACACCTGTAATCTCAGCACTTTGGGAGTCCAAGTCACGTCGATCATCTAAGATCAGGAGTTTGAGACCAGCCTGGCCAACATGGTGAAACCCTGTCTCTCCTAAAAACAAAAAAATTACCTAGGTGTGGTGCTGCATGCCTGTGTAATCCCAGCTACTTGGGAGGCTGAGGCAGGAGAATCACTTGAACCCAGGAGGCAGTGGTTGCAGTGAGCTGGGATTGCACCATTGCACTCCAGCCTGGGCAACAGGAGCAAAACTCCATCTCAAAACAAACAACAACAACAAAAAACCACTTAGGTTAAATACAAACACATTGTACAGCTGTACAAAAATATCATCTGTCTATCTTTATTGTATAAGCTTTTCTATTTTTAATTATTTTTACTTTTTACACTTTTTTTTGTTAAAAACTAAGACACAAATACAGACACTAGCCTAGGTCTACACAGGGTCAGGTTTATTAATATCAATGTCTGCCACTTCCACATCTTGTTCCACTAGAAGGTCTTTAGGGGCAATAACACGCTTGGAGCTGTCATCTCCTATGATAATGCCGTCTTTTGGATACCTCCCAAAGGACCTGCCTGAGGCTGTTTTACAGTTAACTTTCTTTTATATGTAGAAAAAATGTACCCTAAAATAAAGGTGAAAAGTATAGTATAGTAAATACATAAGCCAGTAACATAATTGTTTATTATCAATATCAAATATTAATAACTGCATGTAATTGTACGTGCTTGACTCTTATGCAACTGGCAACATCGCCACAAACATATGAGTAATGCATTGTACTAAGATGTTAAGATGGCTACAAAGTCACTAGGCAATAGGTCTTTTTCAGCTGCATTATAATCTTATGGGACCACCATCATAAATACAGTCTGTCATTGACCGAAATGTCATTATGCAGTGCATGACTATGTTTTGAGACAGCATGTATTGATTATTGTTAGCTCTGAAGGGCCTAATGTCATGCCTAAGAAATGTTCATAATAACACATAGTTTTCAGTGGGTGCAGTGGCTTGTGCTTGTAATCCTAGCACTTTGGGAGGCTGAGGCAGGCGGATCACTTGAGGTCAAGAGTTCTAGACCAGCCTGGCCAACATGGTGAAACCCCATCTCTACTAAAAGTACAAAAAAATTAGCCAGACATAGTGGTGCATCCCTGTAATCCCAGGTACTTGGGATGCTGAGGCAGGAGAATCACTTGAACCCAGAGGCAGAAATTTCAGTGAGCCCAAATAGTACTGCTGCACTCCAGCTTGGGCAATAGAGTGAGACTCTGTCTCAAAAAACAAAAACAAACAACAACAAAAAAACACATACACACATAGCTTCCAACCAAATTCTCAGCTTAAGAAATTATTTACATGTGAAACCTCTGGGTTTTAAATGTATTTATGCTTTTCTGGACAGAGCTACAAGTTGAGTATCATAAGATTAAAAATTGACACATTAAAGGAAAATTAATTTATAAATAAATAAAATACTGCAGAAATGATTTACATAGACTTAATGATACAGTCAGATGTAAAGTACATTTTGTCCTTTGAATTATGAACTCATCGTTAACTTATGTCAGGCCTAACAAGTTATGTGAGTCCTTTGTTTTATATTACATATCTTCAGCTTCCCTTCTCATTCACTAATCACGCAATCACCAGTTTATGTTTTTGTTATTGCTGCTACTCTTCTGTGGATAATATAAAAGGGTATAATTTACTTTAATTAGAAAGATGAAGAAAAAGAAGCATCTTTACTCTGAATTGAATAACCTGAGTTGCTCCTTCTTCCAATGGAGGTAACAGTTGATGGTTTGCAGAGATCATCCTTTGAGTTTTATAGTTAGACTGTAAAACACTGTGAGAACTCGGACTGTCCTGGAAACTAAAACTGTGAAGAAAGATCACTCCATAGAGTGGGCACATTGAATTTTATCAGTTGGCAGGCAAAATAAATGTTTTCAATTATTCAAGAAAGAAAACAATGAGTGTATATTAACATTAAAATAATAGAAATTACCTGAAATAAAAGCATTTAGATCACACTGAGTTTGGATTCCATTCAGTCTTTACCAAACAAAAATATTTAGTTTATTTTCTTTGCCTTGCCACTGTGACAGGTAAGCTATACATATAAACTAAAATCAAAAGTAAGAGACATTTTTAAAATCTTGGATGGAAAGCCTTTTCCAAGAAGACTTAATATAAACAATTCAAAATTTACTACGATTTCTTTTTTAATCCGATACAATAACAAAACGCCATAAGCCAAGTAGCCAAGTGATAGTAAGAAATATTTTCAACTCACCACAGTCAAAGTGCTGATAGCCTTAAAATTAAAAGAGTGCTTACAGCTCAGTAGCAAACTGATGCTCAACACAATAGCGAAATTTAAAAAATGAAATAAGCAAATAATGAAAAAAGAAATATAGGTGCCAGGTGTGGTGGCTCATGCCTGTACTCCCAGCACATTGGGAGGCTGAGGCGGGCGGATCATGAGGTCAAGAGATTGAGTCCATCCTGGCCAACATGGTGAAGCCCTATCTCTATTAAAAATACAAAAATTAGATTGGTGTGGTGGCACATGCCTCTAGTCCCAGCTACTTGGGAGGCTGAGGAAGGAGAATCACTTGAACCCGGGAGGCAGACATTGCAGTGAGCTGAGATTGCGCCACTGCTCTCCAGTCTGGCAACATAGCGAGACTCCGTCTCATAAAATATCTATCTATCTATATATATATATATAAAGATAGTAAATATAGGAAAAATGCAGATCAACTCTCATAATTTAAAAATGCACATCAAAATTTAATACTATCTTTTATCTGTCGTGTTAAGATTTCATAAAGAAACAGAAAAATAGATCTTTTCATACTGCACTAGAAATTGGCCCACTCTCTATGGAAGACATTTTGTCAATACTAAAATTTGAAATACTTAAAATTTTGACCCAGGTTTCTATTCTAGGAATTGGTTCTATGAACATGTCCCCACAGCCACAGAAAGCCACACAGGCAAGGACCACCAAAATATATTTCAATAATAATAAGTTAAAAACAAACTAAATATTCACTCATAGGACACTAGTTAATTAAGTGATGGTACATCTGTACAGTGGGTTTCCAGGAAACAGTTCAAAGTAACGTTGTAAGTATTATTATGGAAAATAGCCATAATATATTATTAACTGTTAAGAATCAAGTTGAGAACAGTGTATACTGTAATTATATAGTATAACCCAATCTGTAATAATATTTTAAGAAGTGTGTATGTGTGTAGACATAGATAGCATCTTTTCCTCTGGTTATTAGCTTTTTGTATTTCTTCTTTTTACCCATCTATTTCATTTCACTACAAAATTTTGTAGTAAATATTTTAATATTGCAAATACATAAGCATCATGGAATCTGTTCAAAATCATTATTTGTCTTTGACTTTTCCATAGAATGTCTACACTCTTTAAATAAAAACATAATAATTCTCTCCATAAGTGCTATATTTTATTATATAAATTTTCTGTTTTCCATTGTAAAGTACAACTTAATCCACATATTTGCACAAGTTGAGAACAGTATATACTGTAATTATATACCCTAAACCAATCGGTAATCATATTTTAAGATGCATATTGGTATGTAGATATGGATACAGAAGAACTTATTAGCAATAGTACCTTTGGGAAGTAGAAAGGTGGGTGTAGAGGATTTTAATTGTTACTTACTTTCTTCAATACAGTTTGAATACTTAAGCATCTCTTGCACAAAACTCTCATTTTATACCTACAATTTATTTTAAGATCCTCCTTAAATTGAATCACAGTTTTTACATTCTACCTTTATTTCCAAATATATACAAATCTTTTAATATTGTAAATACTTAAGCCTCACAGAATCTGTTCAAAATAATTCATCTTCGAGTTTTCCATAGAATGTCTACATTCTTTAGAACACAGTTTCTCTCTGCAAGTGCTATATTTTATTACATATTTTTCTGATTTCTATTGTAAAATAAAACTCAATCTATACATACACACAATTTTGACATGATAGATAATTTTTCTGTATTAGTTGTTAACTTTGTAGGTGGTGATTTGGGGCACCTTTTTAATTCAGGGTAGCATCTCTTAATGATGAAACTTTGTATATGTGAATTATAAAGCAATACCAAATAAATAGTTTGTCTTATAATTAACCATGTTATATTTTAAAACACTATCCATAGTTTTATTTGATTATGTAAAGAGGCATTTTAGTTCACATTAGTGACCAAATCATTAAAATTAATAATGCAACAATCTTAATTGAGCATTCATTAGATTTAATACATTGATATGTGCACATCTAACCAATGTCTGGAATCGTATAGACATAGTTGCACTACTTTTATTATAGATTCTTGATCACATTTTTCTATCGTCTTTGGCCTTCAGGCCAGGCAGTATCATTTTTGCACAGAATGGTCCCTTGGATGGGGACCAATTCCCAGTTTAGTTACCATTTGCCACTATTTAATGTTTCTTTACATAACTATCTACATATGTCCTTAATGAGTACCTTATAGAAACTAGGTGCATTAAAATAGCAAACAAAAGTTATTTTGAGAACACAGAATTAGAGCCATATTATAAATTATTAAAACACAATAAGCTCTTTGCAGCCTGTGAATGACCTGATTGCCTGCTGGGAAATTTTCCCACCCAAAAGTGTAACAACAAAAGTACTGCTTTTATTTGGCATACAAATTAACATACGCTAATGAATATTGCTTTATATTAATAATTGTATATGAATTTTAAGACCAATATATCAATATTCACAACGGGTCTAATATATGTTTGAACTAAGAACTTATAAGTAATACATGTAGAATGAAGTTGTGTTTCTTTTGAAAAATATGGTCTTTAGATAAAAAGAATAAAGAGTGAATGAAATGTTCTGGAAACTTTAGTCAATATTTGTTCGGATTTCAGTTGTTTAAAAAAGTGACTACAAATCATGAGGCTAATTTCCTAGAATAATATGAGAGTATTTTATATTTTTCTCAGTATTCATATCACAAATCAGTTTGTGGAATTCAGCTCTGCACAAAACAATTTAATACCTAAAATGGCTTTTGATAACTTCTTAATCTTTTATTTCCTAGTTCTTGGTGGTAACCATATATTAGCAAATTATTATAAAACTACAGAATTTCAAACCCAACTTTTCATACCCTTAGCTACAAGCACCAGAAGGAATTATGCAATATACAAAGCACCATAATAAATGCTTCTGAATTTTAATTTTAGAACCTGCTTCTTCTATTTATGTTTTCTCTTTAATACATTACAAATACATTCACCTGGCAAAAATAGGATCCGCTTTAAAAAATTATTTGAACTTTCTGGATTTTAGACTTATTTGATTGGGTGCAGTGGCTTCTGTCTGTAATCCCAGAACTTTGGGAGACCAATACGGGTGGATCACTTGAGTTCAGGAGTTCAAGACCAGCCTGGCTAATATGGAGAAACCCCAGCTCTACTAAAAAGACAAAAAATTATCCGGGTTATGGTGGCACATGATTGTCATCCCAGCTACAAGCCAGTGAGGCTGAGGTGGGGAGAATTGCTTGCACCTGAGAGGTGGAGTTTGCAGCGACCCAAGGTCAGTGCCACTGCACTCCAGCCTGGGTGACAGAGCAAGGCTCTATCTAAAAATAAAAAAATTATTCATTCACAAATATGCGTAAATCAACCTAAACATTCCACACAACGAGGTTAACCTATGCAACATCCAATTTTCTTACCAACAAGATGCTGAAACAGAGAACACTGAGGATTAAAAGAGCTTGGCTTTTTGGAATCAGACAATTTGAGTTAGAATGCCAGTTCCTCCAGCTGCTAGAAGTATCACTGAGCCGCAGTTTTCTCATCTGAGTAACAATTATTTATTGAATGCTACTATGTGCCAAACACCTGATCATAATACTTTCCACATAAATTCACTGGGGGAATTAATTATTATAAGGATTCTTGATAAAGCACTTTACACAGTGTCTGAAACCCTGACAATATTCTTTACATGGTAGCTACTGTAATTTTATTGTAGAAAGAGATTTCATCCTTCTAGAAATCATCTTTAAATATTACATGTGGCTCCCAGAACAACTTTATTTTCTTTACTGATAATCTGTCATGAACATTTTGTACTGTATATACTTAAACATTTTTTAAGTGATGTTGTTTTCAGCCCATAGTGTCTCTTTGAACTGTTTTATCCATTGCATGCGTGAATTCCCTATGCTCCACAGCAGAGTGCCACTGTATGTTTAATAATTGAATTCAAGGTCAATAAGCAGTTCTTACTAATACTTGTTAAGTACAACATACTTACACTTTTATACATTGTGTTTTAGAGACTTGGAATTCTTTTTGTATATGTGTGACAAAACCTGAGATAATGAGCCATGTCCCATGAGCACAAATCTAATAATTTTGAGAAGCTCTTTTACGTTGGTTCCAAGATACGGTTTGCTACTCTTTGATCATAAGCATGATCCCTGATCCCAGGTCATAATGGTAAAGCAAGCATTGCAGAGTGACATACTTGTGTTACTGGGAATAAACTTGCAGCAGGTTCTTGACTAGGAGACCACGTAATCATGTTTAAAAAACATTTCAGTGCTTTTTACACACAAGATTGGATATCATGAGACCTGAATTCTAGTACTGGCTTTAGCACTGACCAGCTGTACCCTTCTCTACCTGTTCCAGATATTTATTGTTGATAAAAAAATTTTGGACTAAATGAATTTGAAGATCTCATTCAGATAAAAATTGTCACATTCTTATGGTGAGCAGAGCCTCAGAATGCTTTGGTAAGCAGCTAAAACAATCTTAGATCTGGATTCTTAAATCTGTATCTGTACAGCTTCAAACATTTCTGAACAGATGCAGAATCACTCTAAAACTATCAATAGAGCATAAAACAATGATTAGAGATGGCACATTTAATGCACACAGAGCTCTTAATAGGTGCCATGCACTCTCCTAAGTATTTTACAGTTGTTAATTTATTAAATCCTCATAACAACCTTCAGAGGTCATCACTACTGTAAATCCATATTACAGATAAGAAAATTGAGGTAAGTAACTCACCTAAGGCAATACAAACAGTAACTGGCAGAGCAGAGATTCAAATTAAGGCAGACTAGTTCATATGGGCTCTTGACTACTCAGTCACTTGCATCATCATTTGATGTAATCAATTTATTTTAGGAATCTTCTAGTCTTTGGTAAGGAAGGCAAGACTTTTCCCCCTTTTGACTAGTCATGAGTTTTAAGCACAGACTGGAACCGATAAATAATATTATCATGAGGCATGAAATGTAGATGGTAGTGCTGATGTGGGGAAATAAAACATGGTCACTTGGGAAGGCAATAGAGGGGTGACTGTTAATGTGGACTCCAAAGTGAGCAGCTCCAATAAGTGCTTACTGTGTGCCTCTGAGCAAGTGAAAGTGCCTCTCTAAAGTTGAGTTTTCTCATCTGGGGATAATTACTGTTTCTCACAAATGTAATGTGAAAACGAAGAAAATATTGCTTGTAAAATGCTTACCACAATACTCAGAAAAATAAAAAGTGCTTGATAAATGCTAGTTATTGTGATTCTAAAGTTATTGTATACTCTAAAATGTTTATTTAAATGCTTTTATGTAAATAAAATGAAAATTCCATGTTTATTCACTTTTTCCATGGCCATTCTCAGCCACGTCACCATCAACTTCATCTGTGCTATTACATCCCACTTCTAAGTAGTTCTCTTGCTTCTACTCATCTTTTCTCAAATCCATTTTTTACACAGAGACCAACATGACTTTGAAAAACTCTCATGCCTTTTTACTTCTGTTAGAACAATTGGCAAATTCTTTACATTAGCCTTTAAGAAACTTCATTGTTTCAAGAGAAACCAATCTGATGCCTGCCCTGGAGTCTTCACACTAGTCAGTTCCTCAGCCTAGAATATTCCACTTCCAGCACTGGTTCTTGCTGGTTACAAACCTCTCAGGAAAACTAGTCCCTCCTCATCCCTTCACTTACCCAGCTTCTTGTTTTATTTACATCATAGAACCAGAGTATGTCCTTAATTATTTAGCTGCTAGATTATTCTCTCTCTCATGTCTCTTCATGATAGTAGAGACTGTGCTCTCAAACTTTTTACTGTTTCTGGATTGTTCTCATCAGTCCACAAATATGTTAAGTTTTTTTTTTTTTTCATTAAAAAATCCTTTTTTGGTTTCACTTACAACTTCAGCCACCACTCCTTTCTTTTCATAACATATGAAATTTGTATTGAAACAATGCGTTCTGCCTAATGAGAGAATTTCAGGACATCTAATGAGATTGTCAATTGCAATTACTCCTGGTTTGTGTTGCATCCTAAAATGTCATAGACAGTATGCAAGGTTATTTTTTCCTAACATCCCCCTCTAAGCGCACTCCTATACTTGAAGTTAACAGGAGGAGGAAAAATATACCTTCTCTATGAATACATTATAATTGCTAACTTTTACTCTTTTAGAGATGGACAATGAATAGACTAATCTTCAAAATGAATTCGCTCTAAAGAAGTATTTTAAGATCCGTTAAATATATTAATGACAAGTGAATCCTGTTAGATATTAAGTACCCTCACACCACATGGCCAGACAGGAACCTCCATTTTAAAGTATTTAACAGGGAATCAAATATCGCAAAACAAATAGAGTATCACTTTCATGGATTAGACAGTTATAATGCATACTCAGGTAAACTTGATTTACTACTTCAAGGCTCATGCCTGAAAGCTTTTAAAGGCGACTCATATATTTTTTAAAAAATCAAAATGCTCAGGACAAGGACATCTAAGTGATGTTCTCTTGAGCACAGAGCCAAGTTACACAATTAGAAATATATGACTCTATGACCACACAACTTCCTAGGCTAAAAAGATACTTCTCATGCCCAATACATTTGGCTGTCTTCTTGCTACATAAAGAATGAATCTCATTTTAAGCTTCCACATGAATTATTCTTTGTTGTATTAAATTATAATTCTTTTCTTATTTACAGTCTTGTTTGTTATTTTCATCCCTTATTCCTTCCTGTCTCCATTGTTAAGCACAATTATTGGCATAAAAGAGGTTTTTAATACCCATTTTTAGACTGCATTCTAGCCTGAGCAATAGAACAAGAATCCCGTTCTCTCTCCCTCTTT